>PDGT01000124.1:0-25442 GCA_003671415.1 Megathymus violae
TGCAAGAAGAAATTTTAAATAAAATTCATGCAGGTCATTTGGGAATTAGTAAATGTAGACAACGTGCCAAACAGTCAGTTTGGTGGTTAGGATTGTCTAAACAAATTGAAAATAAGGTAAAAACATGTACAAAATGTATAGAACTTTATGTAAATCCTAGTGAGGAAATGTTTGTAGATTCTATCCCGGAGCGACCCTGGCAAAGAATAGGAATAGATTTATTTAAGTTTAATAACAACTGGTATATAGTATTGATGGATTATTATTCTCGATTTTTAGAAATATCCAAACTTCAAGACTTGACAGAAAACTCAGTCATAACCAAGTGCAAAGAAGTATTCTCTAAATATGGTATTCCAGAGTTAGTTAGATCAGACTGTGGCACACAATTTAAAACTAAATTTATTAATTTTGCGAAAGAATATGGATTTAAATCTATAACCAGCAGTCCTTATTACTCAAAAAGCAATGGGTTAGTAGAATCAGCAGTTAAAATTGCAAAATCTCTATTATCTAAAAATGAAGATATTTATTTGGCTTTACTAGTGTACAGGAATACATCTTTGGAAGTGGGTTACAGCCCAGCTGAATTAATGTTTAATCGTAAATTGAGAGATAATCTACCAATGTTACCTAGTAATCTAAAAAAACCTGTTATAATTGAAAATAAATTAAAAGATAGAGAAATAGACAGGAAGCATAAGAGTGCTTACTATTATAATAAAAGGCAAAGGGCAATAAATTTGCCAGGGTTGGAAGTGGGTGATAAAGTTTGGGTAACAGATTTAAAAACTTATGGTTTGATTGAAAAAAGATGTGAGGAGCCTAGATCTTTTATTGTAAGCACGGATAAAGGAAAATTCAGGCGGAATAAAAAAAAGTACCTCCTCCTATATCGTTAAAAAAGCATACAGATAATTACTATTTTGAATTTGATGATGATAAACAACAGCCAAACTTATCAGATGCTCAAAGTGAGAATAATTCTTTAGAAGAAACTGATAATATTAATCAACCTGATCAATCACTTAGAAGATCTGATAGGATTGCTAAAAAACCTAAATACTTAGAGGACTATATTGTTAATAACTTATACAATTAAGAAACCTACAATTATATAATGATAATAAAGATAAATTGTATTAGTATATAAGTAAATAAACTTGTAGTTAGAAGCCAATTTAAATTACGACAGTTTAAAATTTGTATTATATAATTCATACAATATACTTCAATTAAAAAAGGAGAGATGTTTCGAGATCTGTGGGCGAAATGTCAGTAAGTGACATTGGCGCCAACTCGTGAGGAGAGTTGTCAAAATGAACACAGTCGAGAGTACAAGTAGTATGAAAAATTGTATAAAGTGTGATTAAAGAGTATCTTCATTAAGTACTGGTTTTAATGCCCTGCGCCTAATATAACAGATTGCTAATATTAATATTATTTTGTTAAGATGTCAACAACATTATCGTTAGTTTTAACATATTTTAAGCATATATTATAGATGTTTTAACCTTTTATTATTGTCATTATTAAAAGCTAATTTTATTACAGACTGATTATCTTCAAAAATCTCCGTCACTTCATTTTTGACATAACTAAAATCATTCAATAAAATTTTTAACCAACGGACCTGTGATATAGCTACACTTAATGCAATGTATTCAGACTCAGTAGATGACAAAGATACACATTGTTGTTTTTTTCAAGCCCACATAACTAAACAACCACTAATTTTAAATAAATGACCTGATGTTGACTTTCTATCTTTAATATCTCCTGCCCAATCTGCATCAACAAATCCCTGTATTCCTGTATCTGTGATACCATACACTAAAGCAAGGTTCAAAGTTCCCTTCACATAACGTAGTATCCGTTTCAATGCCTTATATAACATAATACTAGCACAATGTTGACAACGACTAAGGAAACTAACAGATACACAGATCTGGCCTAGTACCGCAGACTGGATACATTAGGCTACCTATTAACTGCCTACATTTTCTTTCTATTTCAGGACTTTCAGACTTTTCTCTGTTAAGTAACTCAAAATTAAAATTCTGATCCATGGGTGTGCTTATAAGTTTGCAATTTTTCATATCAAATTTCTCATGAAGTTTTAATAGATATTTACTTTGACATATTTTATTTTTATTTTGCATAATACTTATACCTAAAAAAGTTGTTGCCAAACCTAAATCTTTCATTCTAAAGTTCCTTTGCAATTCTCCTTTAAAATACTCTACTTCTAATTTATCATTTGAAAAGAAAATAATGTCATCAACATAAAGCAAAACAAACATAAAATTATTATCTTGTTTTCTGTAATATAAACAAAAATCATTTTTTGTTCGACTAAAATTTAGTTTTTGCATAAAAGTATCAAACTTCTGATTCTAATATTTAGAAGATCTTTTCAAACCATACAATGACTTATTCAGTTTACATATCTCTCTACTAGGTAACTTTAAATATACTTCCTCTTTGATATGACCATGTAAGAAAGCTCCTATAACATCCATCTGATGAACTAAGCAATTCATTTGCTTTGCTATAGCTAACAAAAACTCTAAATGTAGGTAATTTTGCAACAGGTGAATAAACTTCCACGTCACTATCTGTCTGCTCAAAACCATGAGCCACTAATCTTGCCTTATAAAGTTTTTTACAATTGTCGTCTTTAATTTTAAAACCCATTTACTTGAAATTAATTGAAGACCTTCAGGAATCTCACTAACTGCTGACCAAGTATTACTTTCCTTTAAACAATTTAACTCATTTTGAATAGCCTCTTGCCACTTATCTTTCTCAATATTACTTAATGCTTCTTCATATGTCAATAATTCATAATTTAATGATAAAAATGTTGTGTCATAATCATCCATCCATGACGGTTTCTTTTGAGTTCTATGTGGACTATATCAACTTGCACATGTTATTATTCATTTTAAATATATATCCTTTATCTGATGCTACACTAACTGAAAATAAATTCAATTTCATATCTGGAACATATAAAACATTATACAAAGTTGAAGTAACCCATTGTTTACCGTTGTAAGCTTCCAATACAACATTTCCAATACCTACTGCAGATATGATTTTACCATCTATCAAAATTTGTTTTGGAATGTTTAAAGCTTCATACTGTGAAAACAAAGTTTTATTATGACACATATGTTCAGATGCAATGCTATCCATAACCCATATATCTATAGAATAACACTGTACATTTAGTGCAGGCATTACAGATGCAGGAAAGGCATTTCCAGAACCTTGGGATTTATTTTTAAACCAACAATCTTTTAATACATGTCCTGATTTCTTACAATGAATGCAATACTTATTATTGTTACTTATATTAGGTTTACCTTTCAATTTACACTCCTGCTTATAATGACCACTTTTACCACATTTAAAACACTTCCTGTTTGCTTTAACTGCTGCTAACGCTGATGTTTGTTCCTCCGTTTTTGCTACATACCGCTGCTCCTCTACAAGCAAACGTGCCGATAGTTCAGATAATTTACGCTTCTCCAGGAGTACAGATTCCCAAGCAAATATGAAGTACTGGTAATTGTCAGGGAGACTAGTTGTAATTTTAGTAATAGCCATGCTTTCATTTACTTCAGCTCCTAATGACTTCAGTGTAGATAAAATTTCTTCCACTCGCCCCAGAAACGTGGACATCGACTCGCCGTGTTTATATTGTAAATCAAAGAATTTTTGTTGTGTCAAATGTAATGATAATTCACGCTTTTGCTCGTATACAGTATGTAACTTAGACCAAATTTCAGACGAAATCTGAGCGCTAATAACTTGAGTGATAATATGTTCTGCGAATCTCGTGACTATTATGCCTTGCGCTTTGGCATCTTTAGTATGCCATTCATTAACCGTGGTTATATCTTCTTTATCCTTTACCGGACATAAAGACTTTACACAGACATCATATAGACCTGCCGCCTTTAACATAACCGTTACAGTGAATTTCCATGTTGGCCAGTTACCAGGTCCTTCCAACCTGGTAACACCGCCGTTATTCCCCATAATGTTTTCCATAGTAATTAATATGTAAGCACTTACGCCACTTGATAGCTTTTATTTGGCTTGACCGCCACGTGTCGTTCCAAAACTTCCAAAGTACTTTCCCGCCGTGAATTACTGTGACCGTAATTCAGCTATCATAAATACCGTATAACACGAATTATTGACCCTGGTGACTGGGCCCATAACCTGATGAGGATGTGGAAGTCGTGTGGTACTTATGTAGCTTGGATGTAAAAATAAAAGAAGATAACTTATGCGTGCACCTGCGACCGGCTTTATTCATAGAAGAAAGAAAAATAAGTAGGCATAGATAACAAATGCAAACAGATAATAAAAAATATATCCTAAAGCGTTTGTTGTTTTCAACATCTACTACACATGATACGCACGTAATTACGTTGAAAATACTCAAAAACAAAGACTCTCTGAACAATACGACAGAAATTTGCATATTATGTCAAAATTAGTTTCCGATACACTCGGTGCGGCGCTTCATATCGGCACAAAACGCAGCTGTTATTTTGTTGGGTAAAGCCAGTCCAGCGTACTAGTATATATGTATGTATAGAGGTTAGTGGTTACACCACTATAAAATCCTTAATAAACGCGCTAACTTTTAAAGTTACTTGCCAAACTGGCGTAGTAGAATTTTTTTTTCAGTAAAGTCAGTTAAAGTAGGGCGAAAAAATAATTTTGAACGCCGGTATCGGCTCGACGTTGACTTTTGGGACACCTGTACACTGACTGGCTACAGTGACTATGTTAGCAATAATAACGACTTTAAATTGTTCATTCATCTTTATTTACTTTCTACTACTAGGTAATCATCACAATTCTCACTTGATTCAGTACCACGTGGAGGATATCGAGCCACTCGAACGAATGCCTGTGCTCGTGTCATACAGCCCTTTAAAAGGTTTTCGTTTTAATCGAACATTGACTGAGATGCATTGATCAATGCATTGACTGAGTGGGTAATGTCACCACATGTTGCCGTGGACTCCTAACGCGTGGACATCTCACGGGGTCTGAAGCACGGAGCGACGATTGACTCGACGCCACCGTGGACTGAAGACGGCACTGCTTGTCCAGCAGCTCCATCAACTGATTGAAGGTTGGCAGTCCTTCCTGCGCCATCCCATACCGTTCCTCGAACGTCTGACGTAGTCTAAAGGGTAATTTTTTTATGACAATAAACACTAGTAAATATGACCGCTGAATTATGGATAATCCTAATTGACCCAACGCCTGGACGCTCTCTCTCAGGATGTCATAAAGATCCCGTCTGAGGTCTGAAGTTGGTGTCACCACTGGCAAACTGAATATGCGGTCCAGGTAAGTATCGGTGAGGACGCGTCAATTGTCGTACCTGGCTCTGAGCACCCTGATAATTGTTGGCGTCCATCGGCAGGTGACTAATTACCGACAGCGCCTCACCACTTAATGATGTGCGCAGATAATAATGTTTCTCTGAGTCTGACATCGGCCTGTTATCGACTAAAGTCAGAAACAGGTCTCTGTAGCTGAGCCACTCAATTGCAACTCCACTGAATTGCGGCAATTTTACCGTAGGTAACTGAACCTTCATCTGATCCGACCGAGATATAGACGCTTCACTTTGCGACTACATGATTTCATCTAATTTAATAGATAACTGACTTACCTGATTAAATTTTTCCTTTATTGACTAGAACTCCGCCGTGAGCTCCAAGTCATTGAATTCTGATTCATTTAGTCTCGAGTAGCTGTGGGAAGTACAAACTGAATTGCCGCTGAGCGCCGAGCTGAGTAACAATTACGCACAATGCACAACGCTATAAAAACACTGAATTATTGTTGATTGAAGCGGTGTTAACTGACGACTGCTTTCGTATGGTAAGCCGATAAGCCGGTCGCGCGCGCTTGACTCGGTGAGCGACGTCCTTGAGGCGCTTAGGCAGGATCGGATGACGCAATCGGTCCAGGTAGGTACTGAATTGAATGCCGGCCGTGCCGTTAATTATTGTACTGAATTCGCGTGTAGCTTTGATTATCACGGTTTCTTCTGAGTTCTGAATACTGATGCACGGAAGTATTTTGTCTTACTTAATTCTTTCCCCTTATGGACCACCAAATAATATGTCGGCGCTTCGTCCAAGGGCACCGATATTTTGAATTCTGACTGTTAGTTCTGGTATGATGAAGTCGAGTAGTTACCTCGCTGTCCACACGAGGGCTCACTGAAGAGACGCTTCGGGCTCCGTAGATACGTGGCAACTACGATGGATGGGCCACCAAACGACTCTGACCGGCAAGACTGAATAAAATTCTGATAGGTCTTATAGCACTGATTTAATTATATTCACATTTACTATTTCCTTAAAAGATACTGAATATTACAACTTAAACAGATTATGTTAAGTGAATTAGGATATACGTGTGTTCTGCGCTGCGACTGAGCAAGGAAGGGGCGAGAGCGTATTGTACATAGACTACCAAAAGGGGACTGATTACCACAGATTAAATAAATCCCTGAACTGAATATTAATAGCATATGAATTTGCGTGAACACTATCGGTATTAGGTTATATTAATATCGAAATAGTCGAGCCCGTATGCTGTGAAGTGGAAGTGGCTTTCGCTCCTGGGTGACTCAAATTATGTAGCATATTAAAAATACATCGACGGTAATCTTTTGTAATGAATAGTCGAGCATTTGACATCGAAACATCACAATATAGTGGTGTAGATAGGTACTCTGACTTTACCTTTTCAAGTTTTAGAGCTGATCCTCCTAAGAGCAGTTCTTGTAGTTCAGGATCTCCTTCCTGTGATCATGCAAGACCTTCGTAATCGATGCCTTTACATATTTCCTCTATTCGAGATAGTGCATCAGCTACCACATTATCAGGACCAGCTACGTACCTTATGTCTGTGGTAAATTGAGCGATAAAATCCAGATATCGGAATTGGCGTAGGAACATTTATCACGTTTTGTAGAGAATGCGAATGTGAGTGGTTTGTGATCTGTATAAACTGTAAATGTTTTAGCTTCTACCATATGTCGAAAGTGTCGTATTGCATTATATATAGCCAAAAGTTCCCTATCGTATGGACTATACTTTCTCTGTGGAGCTTTAAGACGTCTAGAAAAAAATGCTAGAACCATTTGGTTCTGATGATCCTCATCTGAAGCAGAAAAGATAAGAATATCATCCAGATAACCATAGCAAAAATCCATACCCTTGAGAGCCTCGTTAATAAACCTTTGGAAAGTCTGGGCGGCATTCCTCAGCCCGAAGGTCATGTAGTTAAACTCGAAGAGTCCGAACGGTGTCGTTATGGCGGTCTTAGGAACATCTGGGGAACGAACTGGTATTTGATTATAGGCTTTTATAAGATCGATCTTTGAAAATACCTTACTACCGGCTAATTGGTGTGTGAAATCTTGTATATGCCTTATGGGGTAGTTGTCTGGTATAGTGCGAGCGTTTAAAGCTCTGTAGTCCCCACATGGTCTCCACCCGTTATCTTTTTTAGGCACCAGATGTAACGGTGACGACCAGGAGCTCTCAGTACTATACCGTGCGAGGACGTGTTATATCGTTTTGAAGCATGTCCTCAAATTCTTTACGAGCTATCTTAAGACGATCGGGTGGTAAACGGCGAGGTCGATTAGTGACGGGTGGTCCAGGTGTCGTACGTAGTATATAATGGACCGTCGTGTGTGTAACACTTGTGATTCATATAGGTGCTCGGGCGCACGATTACGCGTCGGGCAGCGAAAGCGAATGGATCGGGTGAATCATACGTCTCGTTGAGCGCTGACGTGCACACGGTGTGTTCCGCGCTAACATAATTTCTTTCTTAATTACTAAACGCCGATAATTTTTCGGAGCTTCTTCTTTAAGTATACACGATTTATTGGAGGTATCGTGTTAAGTTTTCCGACACCTTCGACATAGGCACCCCGCTTGGGTGAGTGTTGTAAGACTTTGATTTATATTATTACCTAGCCGTGCTAATAGAGAGCTCTGAGAACTATGTTATTGTTGGTTGTTTACTCCCTTGCGCGGAGATTGATTATTTGATTTAGTTAGCAACACTTTAGTTTCCTTAGTTTGTAATGCAGGCTTTGTAACTAGTCCGTTAAATTAGTAGGTATGTAAGCTAGTAAGTGTAGTACGTGAATATGTGGGTAATCTATTGTTAATTAAATATATTAAAGATCGTTAAGTAGTTAAGTCCATCAAGCGCTATAGTTTAATTAGAAATTCCTAATTATTGTACTGCGCCGCACTTTCAATTTTTGTTTGATTTCACCTGGACTACCGCATCGAGATCGCTGCTTTTAATGCTACTGTGCTTGGTTGTTGACATCTCGATGTCGCTAGTTCCAGTCAACGGGGATTGGTTCCTAAGACACGGCGCCGAAATGTTCCAGGGTTCTTGGTTAACCTACGACGCAGCGCTGGAGCGCCGTGCTAGCAGTCCCGACGCTGTTCTCCGAACGCTGCTTTCCGAGCGTTGCCTACTGAACGTTGCTTCCCGAACGCTGCTGCTCGAACGTGGCTCTTCGAAAGAACTTCAGAGGATCACCATCGACAGCCAGGGCAGTGGCATTTCAATACATCCGGTAGCCGATTCCATCCTTCTGGTGGTTCGTGTATTCGGAAAAGCTGCTGGTATCCAATTAGTGTGTGAACCCCTAATTTGACTCTTGCCTTATTTTACACCTTACTTACCTTAGCTTGATAGTTGTTTTTAATTATTGTTTTGTTTATAAAATTTTTGTAACTACCTTCTTCTTTAATTGTTCCTCTCTTATTATGCTGAAAAGGCTTAGGTTACATGTGTTTCGGCTCTTTATAAGTGCCGGCTGGTCGTGTAATATTAGGATACTCACGTAACAAGGTGTGGAAACATGTGTTACCAGAAACAGCCTTGACGGAGATGACTCCTTCGATACTTCTTCCAGTTGACGCTGACACGGAGAGTGTAGTCACGCCATCTATTAATCGTTGCTGTCGACAATCAACCATTAAATTATAAAAAGATAGGAAATCAATTCCAATGATTGCCTGGGAGACATCTGCTATGATAAATCTCCAATTAAAAGTACGTCGCAAGCCTAAATTGAGTGACAGTTGCACGCAACCGTATGTTGGTATTATGGTTCCATTTGCAGCGAAAAGTTGATACTCATAATTCTGTGCGCGTGTACACACAAACATCAGATCCTGTATCGACCAAAAACTTTTTCTTCGAATGAATGTCAGTTACGAACTGTTAACAAAACGAGGTTTCCAGAGAGAGAGAGACATAGACAACTTTATTTCTTCTTAATAAAACATCACAAACAACAGAGTATGCAGACATCAACACATAGACAATTAATACAGATATATTATTTTGATACCGGTTTAATACAAACAAGCGGCCCGATGACGTTGACTGGCAGTCGTTATCCGCTACTTCCGGCTGCCCGAGCAGTTTCCCGATGGATTAAAATTACATGGGGCGGTGCACTTGTTAGCCTTTTCCCCAAATCGCATGTGGTACCAACAGACACCAGGATTTCGTGATTTAGAATTAGAACGATTACCTGAATGAATATACTTAGTCCGTGAGCGAGAAAGCGGTCGATGTGTGTGTAGCTACCCCTGAAACGATGCCACTTGTCGACTCAATTCGGATATTTGCTTTGCAATTTCCACCATAGTGATGTCGGCACTCGAAGTGGATGCAACTTGTGGAGTACTGGGTACAATGTCATACACCTGATCGGCGAGCTCTGCTAAGTCACAAAGTGCATATTTACGTTGCGCCGCTATAATACTTTGTATATGCGTAGGCAACTGACCTGCCCACAGGGTTCTTAAAAAATCATCAGGTACGTCAGGTCCGGCGAGAGTCTGGAGATGCCTTAAGAATTGCGAAGGTTTTCTGTCGCCTAATTCTTCGTGTGTTAATAACTGCTGCACTTTTTTCTCTTGTGATGCTGATAACCTTTTTATTAACTCCGTTTTCAATTTTAGATATTTATTTTCCACCGGTGGGTTGGTGATAATATCCTTTACCTCCTTAGCGATATGATGTTCCAGTTGCGCTGAGACGTAATAAAATTTAGTGGAGTCAACAGTAATTCCCGCCAATGCAAATTGACCTTCTATTTGCGCGAACCATAATGCAGGATCGTCAGGGCAAAAGGGTGGTACTCGTACGCCAACCTTAGCCAGTTCCGATAATCCACTTCCTACAATTCCTGAGCACTCGTCATTTTCTTATAATGTCACAACGTATTTATTCCAACGTCGGGTCACCAGTATGTAGTTGCCGTAGCGAGCGAGCATTCGCCGTCGAGACAAGAAGCAAACTACTGTATATGGCAATCCGCGCGCGCGATGAAGAAGGCGAAGCCGGCCCAAGCGTAGCGAGGTGTGAAATGACCGTATAAGGCGACGCAGGCGGTCGATCCTCGACTGAGTCATTCGAGCGGTATTTATTAGACGCCGCTACAGTTGATATTGGTGTGCTTTATCTTTATATGTCTGTTTGTCTCCATATCCTACCTCTGGCTCGGCTTCTTCGACTAGAAGTACTCGGTAAACCTTCTTGTACGGATGATTGATTTATATTCGTGGTTTCAGAAGGTTCAGTTATATTCAAAGACTCCTCAACTTCATCTGTTAAACTCTCTTCGTCGGAATCCACCATCAAGAAGTTATCTTCTAAGATATCTTCAATATAAGAGTTATTACCATCGGCTAATATACTTAATATTGCGTCGTTAGACAGGTGACCTCCTGAAAAACAGAATTATAGATAAAAGAGCCAATAAGAATGAAAAAGTTCCACATACAACAATACCCACTAGCGTGCCATTTATTCCCAAAATAAATGTGTAGGGGCAACACTAGCTTAGCTGTAAGCAATATGAAATGTAAAACCTTATAAACGCAGTCAGTCGTGTGTGCGCTTACGTACTGTAATAACGTGTACATTAAATAATCAGTGCATTTTATTTGTGTTACTGAATTCGGAGTCCTATCAAGTCAGTACAACGACCCCACAAATGGGTGACCCCTGACATTGAACTGCAAACCTTTGAGATGGCAACAGCACCTACCGCTCCGCAACCTGTCGCACCGCCAACATGCAACACGACTGCCGAGCTAGCAGCAATTACGCTGACCTCCAAGATCCCGGATTTTTGGACCGACCAGCCCAGGGTTTGGTTCATCAGGACGGAAGCGATGCTGGCATCACAGAAGCTATCGGATGAGTCCAAATATGACATCGTGGTATCGAATCTCAACAAAGAAGCGATCCAACAGGTTACAGACATCTTGGTGGAACCACATGCAGTGAATAAATTCGACACCCTTAAGGCACGCTTATTAGCCATATACGAGGAATCTAAAAATAGACAACTGCAAAAGCTAATAAACGAGATGGAGCTTGGCGACCAGAAGCCATCACAACTCTTACGTCGCATGAAGGAACTCGCCAAAGACAAGATACCAGATGATACCTTGAAGATCTTGTGGCAAGGCCACTTACCAAGCGCAGTAAAAGCAGTCCTAGCTGTGTCGGATACTAAAGAGCTGGACAACCTGACGACCATCGCCGATAACGTCTTGGAAACCACGCGAGCGGCGCACGTTATCAACGACGTATCGCAGCAGCAGCAGCCCACGACTCTCAAGGACATCGAGCGGAGCATGGCCGAAATAGCAAGGTTGACTCTCAAGGTGGAAGAGGTAGAGAAGAGATCGAGACCGAGATTTCAGCGACGCTGGAAAGGAAATCGTTTAAGGTTCACATCCACGTCGCGAAACCACAGCCGTGAACCTTCAACGCAACGCTGAACCCCAGAGAACCCTCTTTGTTTCTACCATCATCGTTTTAGCGCCAAGGCCAGGAAGTGTGCGGATCTGTGCTCCTGGACGGCACGTCAGGAAAACTAAGCGAGGCGCAGATAACGGCGGAGCTCTGTGCCATTTCTACGTGTCACCGCTTTCGAATCCTAGACGTTAACAGTGGACTTAATTTTCTCGTAGATACTGGTGCAAATATTTCGATTTTACCTGTGCCAAATAAACATAGCTACCGCGAGTGCAGTGAGTATAAATTATTTGCAGCTAACGGATCAGAAATCAAAACGTATGGGGTAAAGTCACTTGTATTAAATTTTAAGCTACGTAGACCATATCATTGGGATTTCGTCATCGCTGATGTGAGACAACCCATTTTGGGAGCAGATTTTTTAAGTCATCACAAGTTGCTGGTTGACGTCAGCGCACGAAAACTCATCAATCAGGTAACCGATTTAAATGTTATAGCATCCCTTGTACTTGTACATGAGCCGTCTATATTTTCCGTTAACATTGATCACCCATATCATAATTTATTATCAAAATTCCCTAATATTACCAAACCTATGTCATTCGTGGAAACCGAATCAAATTCGGTACAGCATTACATTGAAACTACGGGACCTCCGGTTTATTCTCGCGCGAGGCCACTCCCACCTGCTAGATATAAACGTGTTAAAGCTGAATTTCAAAAAATGCAAGAACTGGGCATCTGTCGACCTTCGAAAAGCGCATGGGCAAGTCCCTTACACGTTGTTGAGAAGAAGAATGGTGATATTAGACCTTGCGGCGACTACCGACGATTTAACGCAATCACGAAACCCGATAGATATCCACTTCCACGCTTACAGGATTTCACATACATATTGGCTAATAAAAAAATATTTTCTAAAATCGACATTAATAGGGCTTATCATTTTATCGAAACTGCACCGGCCGATATTGAAAAAACCGCGATCATAACACGTTTTGGTCTTTTCGAATTCCCTCGGATGACATTTGGTTTGCGTAATGCAGCCCAGACCTTCCAACGCTTTATGGATTCCGACCTTCCGACGCTTTATGGATTCCGTATTTCAGGGACTGGATTTTGTATTCAATGACATAGACGACGCTCTTATCGCTAGAGAATGTGAATCACAGCACCTCGAACACTTAAACATTATTTTTCAACGATTCAATAATCACGGTATCACAATCAACCTCCCAAAATGTGTTTTTGGTCAATCTAGCCTTGAATATTTAGATTACTAAGTCTCATCCCAAGGCATTCGACCAACAGAGAACAAGGTCAAGGCCATCACCGACTACCCAAAACCAGAGACAGTCGAGGACTTACGTCGTTTCACAGGTATGGTAAATTTCTATCGTTCTCATTTACCCAATGCAGCGTCGTATCAGTCTATTTCCAACAAGTACATCGGTAGTTCTAAAAAGAGTGATAAAACTCGCATTGATTGGTCTGAGGAAGGCAGTAACGTATTTGAACAATGTAAAACTAGTCTTACACAGGCAGCTACATTATCACATCCGCTGACTGATACGACTGTCGCATTGATGACCGACGCTTCTGATTTTTGTGTAGTACGGTACTTTTAGGTTTGCGAGCAGCCTATCGAAGGGATAGTTGTACATCAGCAGCAGAATTAGTGTTCGGTCGTACTCTACGTCTTCCCGGAGACTTCTACGACGCTGCTCAGGTAGGTTTATCAAAACATAGCTTAGTGCAGCAGATTAGAGAACAGTTGAAATCATTAAGACCAGAACCAGAACCACATAGCAACACACGTTCCTGTTTCGTACATCCAGAACTTTCTAAGATAAATTACGTATTTGTTAGAGATGATACGGTACGTAAACCTTTAAAACCTCTCTACGACGGTCCATATCGTGTTTTAGGAAGAAGATCTAAGGTTTATATAATTCAACTACCTGGATGCAAAGCTAGCATATCAATAGATCGATTAAAATCAGCATATCTTTTAAATAATCCTTCAGACGGTAACGTCGATCCAGATAGCTCAAGTCACTTAGTACCTAACTGTAACGATACTCTACCAACGGGAATCAAACCCGCACCCACATCGGTACCTACACAGATCACGCGCACCTCGCGATCGGGAGGCTTGCTTGATACGACAACCAGTAAGCTCTTTATAAAGTTCGTGCACAATACAAGCGAATGCGATACGATTACCTATCAATAAACAAGCTAACCATTTATGATATCGTATCGCGTTGTACTACGACTATATTTTTATTGTATTACGTAACTAGGTTAGTTGTAAGCAAATTTTACATTTATATACTGTGTTGTTTACACTTTATACACTTGTTAACGATCTATCTTATACAAATATTTTCTACTTATAATCCTATACAATTATGTGCACTATGGAAAAGTCCTACAGTAAACAAGAAGAAATTATTATTGCACAAAATGGCGCAAATAATGCCAGTAACTCTTCATTGGAGGAGAAAATCGAGAAATATAGCTTGTGGATAACAGGTATTTTAATAACTGTATTGTTGATAATTTCAATATGCATCTTAAGAAAGTGTAACAAAGGCATAAAGAAGTGGACCAGGAAGGAAATAGTTTCCGCAGTATCGTCGGGTCAGGCTGACAAAGCCGGACAACAACCTGCGAGTCCTGCGGGTCCCACGACAATACTGTTACGTGTCAGGATCCGTAGGCTTGTAAAAATGCCACAATAGTTCCGTAGAGACTTTATTTTACTTCACACACACTTCACAATCACAGTTACACTCGTAGATCGCAGTTATTCGCTTCGTAGGGAGAGAACTCTTCACTTCGTATCCGGAGACCGAATGCCCTGTGGGCGACCCTGCCCGCTATTTATATCGATTTCCGAGCTTCCAGATCCTTCCACGGCCTTCGTGGAAGTCAACAACAACAATAATTCCCGGAAATCGACATTACAATAGCGGGTCAGGTTACAAACCCAATTTCGGCCCTCATGTATGCCAATCTCGCCCCTTATTACTACCTGGGTTTCACTTTTATTATTTCTATTGTTTTCAATGTAAGGGTCGGCCACCCTTCCAGAAACTTTGTAAACATGCCGACTTTCTCTTATCGGTTGTCCTTGGAGAAACTTCGTAACAATACAATAGGCATAGTGTGTTATTTGTAAATTTATATTTATTGTGCATTTTCAGTTATAAGTGTAACCTAATTTCTTATTACACTAAATCCGTGTCATGTAGAATTCTCAGTAACTTTCCATACCAGAAAAATTGTTTACTTCAACTTAGTAGTAATATGTAGATTGCATAAACGTTAAAATTATGCTATTATTGAAAGCTGATATTACCTCTTGTTATGACAATAGTTGCTTACTTATCATAACTGCAGAGTCATCAACACTTGCATTGTATAAAACTGTACAAAATGTTTCTTAAACATAACGTTAAATATTCCCGTATTTTTATATAACTTTTTTTTTCAAAAAAGGGGGAATATTGTAGGGACAACGATAGCTTAGCTGTAAGCAATATAACATGTAAAACCTTATAAACGCAGTCAGTCGTATGTGCGCGTACGTACTGTAATAACGTGTACATTAAATAATCAATGCATTTTATTTGTGTTACTGAATTCGGAGTCCTATCAAGTCAGTACAACGCCCCCACAAATGTGTTAAAACCGAACTGCTACTACTATCCTGCGTATTTCTTTTTTAATAAACAAAAACAGGTAACAGTATCGTAAAATTGTGTTATTTCTCTTTATTTTTTTATATTAGAACATTATCTTTAAAATAATAAAACAATTTTACCATATTATTGTTTAAACTAACATTTTTTGTACATGTACCTCCACGAGAATTCGCGCCAAAAAACGCAGACATCTTTCACAACCGCTACCCGTCGGCACACTGGCCGCGGAGACCCAAATATTTTTTACGAATTAAGAGCTCGTGTGACAAACCTCACACAGTATAAGATCCACTAATTTGATGCTACTTGTTATGAACATTGCCCCTATGAACCTCTGCAGAGAGCCAGAAGTATAGAAATTAAGTGCACTTAACACCCTATACAAAGTAGATATATTAGAAATGACACATTAAACCTTATTTAGTGCATTAAATTACATCTCGTACCTATTAGTACTAATAAACTTACCTTTGAGGTAACACTAATTCCACTTTGTTGCACAGGTAAATATGGCTCTAATTCCTGGATGAGATCCCTACAATCGCGTTTATTATGCCTTTATAAGCCCACATATACGGAGTCCGGCATTTCAAATGCCAATTCCGAGTTCCGGAGATTAGCACTTTGTCGGCGTTATAAAATACTCTCCATCACTCGTGCATGCTCCAGAAAATTTTCGTGAAGGTTTAAATCAGCCATTTTTCAAAAACGCAAGAAAACTTAAAAAATGAATCGTGCGATGTTGCGGCAGACTATATTGTAAGTGAGTCATAATGTTAATTATCGCAGAATTGATAATTTTACGATTTCGAATCTGAATCATATTATGATTCGTGCAAAGCTTCCTTTTAGCCCTGTCTAAAACTACCCTAATTTTCATTATGTAATGCAATCCAAGTGAAAAAAATAATAACGAAAACATGGTTTTTTCAAGGATATGTCGGGCGTATTTTGATGTAACTTTCGAATTAACCTTTAAAATGGTTTACGCGGGGTGCGGGTCGTGGAAAATCACGCGTTCGTGTCTCTTATTGGTCACATACAACAGACCATGCCGGACTTTCAATCGGCCGCACGAACGTAGGAAGCGTTTAAGTTCTCTTAAAACTAAATTATGTAATTGAATTATTAAATTAGTATTAATTTACTTTGCAACAATCCGCAAGCACAATGTATAATGGTATATACTTCTATACATGCATAGAACCTCCATCACTCCCACGAAGGAAAAAATGCAATTATGATATAAGTATATGTATAGAATGTCAACACATTGTGGTGTGAATGGTCAAGTGGAGGAAACTTCAATAAAATAATCCTTTCGCTGTTGGTGATTTTATTAGGACCTTTGTTATATCTATATTCCCGGTTTCATTTAGTTTCGACCAATAAGATTAACTATTATTTATACAATTTTGAAGAAGCCGCGTCTCGCCCGCGAGGGTTGCGGCGCTGAGGAAGCGTTGATCAAGATGTCCCATCAGACGACGCACCGGATTTACCGCCCAATCGTTGAGACAGCACCATAAGCGTAACCGCTCTTTGGGGGACGACCCATAGAGTACATTAGTATATACTGTTATAGAGACCAATCTCGCACTCTAAAATGGGAAATCAGTTTTGTGCTGCCATCTGTTATTCATAGTTTGAAGTACATTATCATTTACCTATAACCATAATTAGGCACCGCTATGCGCTATACTTACACTATACGGCTATATAGATTCATATAGACGTACAGGGAGGGAAAACTAAATATTAAGAAATAAAAGATTTCCGCTTGTTTCGAATAATTTATTACAAAAAATAAATAAATATATAGTCTAACAAATTAATAAAGGGTCGAAACTGTAGAATATGTAGAGTATGGGAATAATAACTTTGCCTTATTATGTAACTAAAATAAATGTTAGTATTATGTGGGTATGAGCAGAAATAATAATAATAACGGCTACTACACATTAATAAACCAAGTTACTAAACATTTGTAGTATTCCTTATTCCTTTAAGAAGTTCTTGTGGGTCACAGAGGGTAATAATTTGATTTCCATCAACTATTATTATATTATTTTTTGGTTCTTCTCCATTTTTTATTAATTATTAGTCCCATGATCACAGACTGATGCAATTACCATCAACCGTGCCTCTTAATACATCGAATACTTAAGTTGCACTACCAGGGAATGTGTAAGCAATGAGTTGCTTGTACCTGTGTCGCAGACCATGCACCATAAAAATTTGAATGTGGTCTGCAAAATCTGCCTATCTATATTGCCATTGTCTGTCAATCCTATAATTCTTTCTTTTATCTCATTGTATGTTAAATGAGGCTTTAATGACATTTCATCAAATAACAAAATACATAATTTTTCTGCAGGTTTCATTGCAGTACCTATTATTAATTGTGAAAAAATATTTCTATTTATGCCAGGTATAATGTTAATTCTGTGTATTAATATAATAAAACTGCTGGGCTGGTAATATAAAAAAAATCCTGAGGAATCTACATCCTTACGTCTTCTTCTACTTTCACGCTATTGCATTTGCATGAGTATTTTCACGGTGCTTGTGCAGTTTTTCATTATTTTCAAAAAGTTAGAATTCATTGTCAATTTTTTTGCTACCTTAATATTCAGTGCTTGCTTTCTATTTTTTCATTTTGATATTTTAATTCGTGCAGCAATGAGTTTGTTATACAAAGCTTCCTCTTCTGTAGAGAAGAATGTCTTCTTGTAGCAAACTCCATGATACTTGCATGGTGATTAGGTATGTAGCCTACCCGACTAGCTATCACCTTCCTTTTAAAATTGACCATGAAATGTTTCATGCATGTTTCGGTTGTAGTGTGGGAGGCAGTAATAATGCAGGTCACTCTATTCCATTTCAGTTAGCAATGCATTATTATGCCCTTGATGTTATTGATGTCCAAGAGAGACGACGACCACTGTCCATCTGATGCCACATCTGCATGTTTGTTGAGTAGTCACAAAGGGTTGACAATTGAAATTAATAATAAAAATCTTATACTATGTAATAACAATATTACCTGTCTGACGGTTTGTTTGTTGGCTAATACTATTTAAGTTAAATACTGGTGAAAATATATCAGAAATGGGCTCCGTGATACTGGTACCGGTTCTGAAATATAAATTTATGTAATGTTAGAAAGATAATTATTTCCATAACTTTACTTTCATCAAGTACCTAAGACTGAAGCAAAAATGTGAATTATTGCTTATTATATTATATTTCACCAGATGATTTTTTAAAAATGCTTTAGAGAACCTATGAAAAGTTAAAATGGGATTCTTTTTAGTGACATATCATTTTTACTTATGCACCAAATAAAAACATTAAATATTTTGTCGGCCTTATTAGGTATCAGTAAAAGTCCCTTTTATGGGATGAGATTGATGGGAATGTCATTAAATATCCTCCATGATAGTTTTTCCAAAATATCTTCCAAGTATAGACATCAAACATTATAGATTAACATTAAGATTGTATTATTATCCCACACATCAGCCTAGTGCATATTGGCAGACTTGGGAATTTCATAATGAACTATAACAATGATTTCTTACTCCAAAGTTTTACTATTTAAACTTGTGAAGTAATTGAAAAATTACAGTTGTGTACAGGATTTAAACGGGACTGAATGACAAATCTGCGCATTGGGAAGAAAATATTTAAATCTCATAGACTTAAACAAAAGTGATGTTACAAATATCTCTCTTTATAAGTGTTTCTTAATCAATTGCATATAACATGTGTATAAATTATCATATATGTACCTGATAACGTTGATGAATTAACGAAATTCACAAATTCTTGCAATGGCGGTCTTTCGTCAGAAAATAAAAAGTACACGTTGAATGTACACCTGAAACATAGGGGAAATGTTTAGCTACTGTAATTCCATAAAAACTTAAATACTTTTTTAGTTTAAACTAATTTGTAATAGTAATCAAATACATTAAGTTTAAACAATTAGTTATATTTTACTACCAGTTCACCCCCAATTTTAAGTGTGTTAAACAAACATTATAGAGCCTATGTCCATCTGGAATAATGTAGCTTTGAAAGTACTGTTAAGACTGAAACTAGAGAACCTTTTATTGAGAACCAAAATCAGCCAGAGAAGGTGCATCAGCCTTTGGAAACAGCTAATAGACAGAATGTACCAAACCAAGAAGATTTTTTTTCTATCCTTGATGGAATTCCTAACAATGCCAGTGAAGATAATTTTCTTAGAGAAACCCCAAGTCCATCAATACTTGATTCTGTGGTAGATCTCAAGTCTACTGCTGAAGCTCCGTCTATGAATAAGGTATGTGAAAATTTTGGTATTGAAAATAGGCACCATGAAGATGAGGTTATGAATAGTCTTCGAACTCCTCCAGTGGAAGTTTCATCAACCACAAACCTACTAATAACTCCTGTATTGAAAAAATATCCTGTTATGCCGATCATATCTCGAATGAAAAGTCAACAAGTAGCAAACACGTGCCGATATCTGACCTCTCGCCTCTTCCTCGGATGAAAGAAAAATATAGCTTCCATGTCATCATAAGTTATAACATACAGCCCTTACAAAGAACAATTAGAAGAAAAGAAGCGCCAAGAGGAGGAAAAAAAATGAGGAAAAGGAAGGTTCCAACTTTGTCATTGACTGCTTCTGCTAAGAACAAGGCACAAGTTTCGACTGAAAACACAAAAGGAAAAGTTAATAGAAATAGACAGAAGCCTTGTACCTCTAAGGCAAAAGAAAAAGATTACTACTGTCCACTATGTCTAGAAAAGTATAAAGAACCACTATCAGAAGAATTGATCAAGTGTAGTGCTTGTGATGAATGGTGGCACGACGAGTGCACTTCTTATGAAAGAGGCGCTTTTGTGTGTGATAATTGCATTGACAATTATTATCAGAAATGTCCCAATAAAAGTTAGTTTGTATCTTTTTACTAATAAGTAGGTACCGACTGCGGTGGGAAATTGAATTGATTCGTGAAAGTTAATTATAATAGTCCTTTGTTTTTATTTTTTATGGTTGTTGAAACTAGTTGTATTCTGATTGTTCTTTGTGATCTTTATTTAGATAAAAATAAGTAAACTTAATAAGGTACAACGTGACTGAACTTTGTGATTATAATAAATAAGATTCATCTCATAATATATGTATAAGTAAACCTATATGTATACAAAGTAACCTTTATGACTGAAAATGAAGACTGAGTTAACAATAAGAGCTTCGAGAAAAATGTTTGAAAAAAAATTGTTATCTTATTGATTTTGTGTTATACTAAGAAATGCGTTTACTTACCCCACAGCGGTGTGCACGGTTACCCACAATAAAGGGCAAGTGAACGCATTCCGATTGTTTCTCTATAATTCGTTATTACAAAAAGAGATTCTTTAAATTTGTTTAATTTTCTGTTTTCATTTATAGATGAACAAATGCTCTATTTAAAGATGTTTTTTTATTTCTCTAGCGTTTATATTCAACACACAGTAAGGTCTGAAAGGTAAAAGTGTGTACAGTTGCCCCGAATGACTCTGCAGTTATTTCTCGTGTTTAAAATATCTTAAAGTTTATTTTTACAAACAATGAGAGTGTGCGTGTTTTGAATAACTCATTATCAGAAAGGATCTGTGCCTCGAGTGTGAGTTTCAAACATAAGACAGCGAAACGCAACTATCGCGTTTATCGAGATAACGTATACTTTTTAGTACACGTATCTTACGCGAGTACAAGTTCCATAAACACCAACGAAAAAGTTAATCGTTTGCTCACTTCGATAATAGTATAGTTATGTTCCTCATATTGCCAACTTGAGCGATAGGTCAAGTGTCGCCCCTATGACTGAACCTATTTTAAAAGTTCACTATTTCTGAGACTACACTGGTAAGCAGGTTAAACATGGTAAGCTTAAAGAAAAAATGAGATAAAACGATAGCATCGTGTTGCTATGATACCAACATTTGACGCTTATTATTATTGTCATTGCATTGATGCATTTCTTTCGCGCGAGGTTAAACTTAAGTTTTCGTTTAATATCAAAGAGTATTAGAAATGAAAACGAGCAATACACAATTTAAAATCTTGGTGAACTATATGGAGGAGTAAGTATTTTATTTGTCATAAATAAATAAAAGTTCTATGTACCTAATGAAATTAAAATACTTTGTTTTTATTTCTCAGAAATGGGGATATAAACAAACCCACTAAAACTCCAGGTGGGAGAATACTACATATTAAAAAATGGGAAGAACTGACAAATTTACTAAATAATGATCCTACAGGTGAAAGTAAAGTAACATAAAAATGGAAAAAGGTAAGATAGTCTCTAATCTTATCTAAACATAGCATTCGCACAGTGTGCACCTATTTTAATAAGTAATTGATTTGTAAGTATTACTAATTATTATTATATTTCATTTCATAGGTTTAGAGCTATGTAAAAAATAATACTAAAAAAAGGCTGCTCGCATTAATAAAGCTGCATCTGGCACTGGTGGTGGGCCTGCACTAAAGGCTAAGCTTTCGGAGTTGGAGGAAAGAATTATGTCGGTAATAGGACCTCAGGCTGCTAATGGGTTTAATGATGTAGTTGAAGCTGGCTTTTCTAAGGCGTCTGTGGTTTGTATTTACTCTTTGTTAATTACAATCTTGGCTTGACTGTTTTTATTAAAACATTACGATCTTGGTTTATAAAAACATCAAAACTGTGTTAATAATAACAACTTGTCACAACAATTGTGTTACACAGCATTGACAATATATTATTAATGTTTTAATTAATTGTAATAATTACAGGAACAACTAGAAGATCCAGATCGTACAGTGACCCTAACTCCAACTCCACCTTCTAATTTGGATAGCCCAGTTATAATAAGCATGATAGGTAATCTAACATCTTTCTAATACTACATATAAATTAATTGAAAATTCACGTTGAATTTAATTGTACTTGTTTATAGATCGAGAGATATGGAATATCCCTGATCCATCATGGCAGGAGCACAACCCACCCCAGTCACCACCAGAGTACCACCACAAGCAGAAAGTGTTTCTGTGATGCATCCACGACAAGAGGTGTGTGTTACACCCGTGCCAGAAATGGAGAGACCGAGTACCCAGGCAAGCCAAACACCTCGCCGTCAACGAGGGTACTCTACACGCCGGATTGCTGAATCGCCCACGCGACTTTGACGAGCACAGTCTCATGTGGACAAAGCATCAGTACACTTTCGCCAATCTGATGAAAAGTGGAGAATGTTTCTGATTAAGAAACATGAAGACGAGTGCAGGATTAGGAAGATGGAATTGCAGACACAGCAAAAATGGCAGGAAGTTGCCGTGCTTGCTGTGGATGCAATTCACAAAGTAATTAACAAATTTTGCAAAGAGTGAGCAAAGTTTTACAAAATTTAATACATTTATTTTAGGTACACATGTTTAATTATTAATTATGATAATTTTATTATATCATTTAGTAAATAAAGAGTTTGATATAAGTAAACAAAGAGTAATGTATATCTAAATATCTTTATCAAATTGTAAGATTATTAGTAAATAAAAAAATATAATTATCTTAATCTATTATTTAAAAACTTAGTCTTCGCATTAACTGAACTCTATATGCTCTACCTCTAATAGGATGAGTTTCAGAAGTGTCTCTTATAATTTCTACAAATTCTTCTTGGGCTGGTAGATCTACAACAAAACAGTCTTGTTTATGGGCATTCCTCTAATATGCATAACAGGTTTTTGTGGGTTACTTACCCAAATTACTTGGTTCATGTACATTATAATCAAGTGCCAGATTGTGGAGTACACAGCAAGCCTGAATAATTTTGGCACATTTTTGAGGCTTGTAATGCAACACTGTCCTTGCATAAGCATCGCCAACGATTTTTGAGTCTGCCAAAAGTATTTTCAATTAGGACTCTTGCTGTACCATGCTTTTTATTAAAATAAGCTTCTGGAGAGTTGTCATCATGAACATCTAAAAATGGTGTCATCAGCCATGGATGCAGTGGGTATCCAGAATCACCTGTAAGAATAGAAAAAAAACCTGTAATAACAGAATTTCAATATATGTATATTGTTATAATAATGCCAGCATATTTCACCATGTTGATGCAAGGATTGCATGTATTGATTAAGATTGCTGTTCTCCCAAATAAATGAATCAGGGCTGGCTCCACCAAATATAGCATTTACATTTAAAATTCTGCAGTCACTATCACAGACCTAGAAAATAATAAAAAAATTAATCAATTATTCAATCCAAAGATTACTTATTTTTCATGTACCTATTTGATAATTATTAATGATATAAAATTGAGTGTCACATTGTTTTGGAGTATTTATGGTATAGATGTACATATATACTCACCATTTGTACATTTATTGAATGATAATGTTTGCTACAGTAGTAAAGATGTTCCTCATCTCTTGGTGGTTCAAATATGCGAAAATGACCACCATCAATACAACCCACTACACCAGGTAATCCAAACTTTGATTGAAATTTGCAAAATGATCAAAATTATAATATGTGATGAATATAGTGAAAGTATATATATGTAGATGATCACACATTGACTTTTGAATTATATTTTTTCTACCCAGCGGTGTTTTTGGGAAGGATATGTATTTCTCCAATATTGCAGGATGTATAAGAGCCTCAGCCACTTGATGTATATATACACTACAATATTTTTTGCGAAAGATTTTTGCAACTCCCACTGTACGCTCATATGAACCAGTTGCATAGAATAACAAAGCCACCAGCACCTGCAGCAAAGCTTATAATGTCTATAGAAAATAAAACTAAATCGACCAACCAAACAATGTTGTTTAATACTTGCCTTTGTTTGAACATCAATGCGTTGCGTAGGCTTTAAATCACCTAATTGTTCAAGCTCTTCACATAAAAATATAAAAGCTTCCTTGCTCAGGCGATATCTATTTCTAAAATCTGTTTCACTATGGTCTTCTATTACTTTAAAAGAGGTTCGGAATAAAGCTCGTTGTTTTCGCTGATGGTCGCGAATATCTTGGGCCTGGGCTGCCGCCAACATCTTCCAAACGAAGTAATTACGTGCTGCTCCATGCCACATATTGTTTAATCAATTTCCACTTAATAAGATCAAATAAACTATTAACTAAAATGCGTTTCACTTCTTAAATATCAGGTGAGTAACTGTACTACTGCGTTTGCGTATGATTTCAATAGTTAAACTACAAAATAGCAACTCGTACTCGCGCACATGTCAAAATACTATATAAATATACATATACAAAATACTATACTCGAACGTTAAGTTACATTCAAGGTTAACTAAAACGTTGGCGTAAACGATATCTTGAAACTCGTACTCGCAGTCTTAGTTTTCTTAACCATCCGCTAGAGGCGCTGACATTAACTCCATACATTTTGATAGTTTAAACGCAAACGCAGTGGTGAAGTAAATCGTTGCGAAAACTCACACTCGAGGCACTGGTGTGTAAGGATGGTCGCTCGGATTACCAGTGAAACACACGGTTGCTTACAATAGACTGTCTTTATTAAGGTTAAGCATAAGGTCCCCAAGTATTTATAGCTACGTCCTTGTTCGTCTCCCCTGGACCCTGTCCTGACCCCGGTAATGCAGGTGGCAGGCAGGTGACCAAACGCTATAAGCTAAACTTGGGTTTTAGATTGTTTTGTCTGTGTGACTAATTGTGTTGAGATGATTACGCGGAGTAAAAGTGCAGCTGCCAAAGGCCCTTCACAGGGCCAACCCAACGGCCCTTCTCAGGGCCAACCGGGTGGAGTAATGGAGGTTCTGGAGGACATCTCC
>PDGT01000124.1:25773-45092 GCA_003671415.1 Megathymus violae
GCCACCCCAACGGCCCTTCTCAGGGCCAACCCAAAGGCCCTTCTCAGGGCCAACCGGGTGGAGTAATGGAGGTTCTGGAGGACATCTCCATTACCTCATTGTCTGAAATAGACCTCGGGAGGAAACGTCTGTACTGGGGGGGGCCGGAAAACTCCGCCATGGAGACGGAGGCAGGTATGGCCGCAAAGTCCAAACCGCGGTCAGCAGCCAAGCGGGGGAAAGCGCACACGCCGACCAGCGCTAGGGCTGCTCTGCGGGAGCGCGTGGAGCGTGACCGCGAGGACGGCTTTGAGGCAGCCCTTCAAAGGAAGGCCTTCTTGGAGGTGGGGGATCCGACGGAGGAGGTTCCCATCGTGTTAGATGACGTGGAAAGGCGGGGGGCCGAGGAGCTGATGGTAGCGTCGGAGGCAAATATCAACTTGATCCTCTGCCTAACCGGCAAATCTGTAAGCCTCAGGGGAGGGTACGCCGCTAAAATTAGGAGGACCGCCGGGTCCATCAGGGAGGTGCTGGAGCCCCTGGTGACCCGCACCAAGTCCGACGAGGTCCGCCGACTGAGGGCTGACAACAGTCGGCTCTTGCGGGAGTTGGACTTGGTACGGGAGGAGGTAAGAGCTTACAGGCGGGAGTTCGAGGACAGCCGCAAAAGGGCGGCTAAATCCTCGAACAAATTCGGGTAGTGCCGACCTTATGCACGAATTAACGCACGAATTGCCGAGACCTACTCATACGTCTCAGGTAGGAGGGCTCTTGGTGAGAACCCAACGATGGACGGGATCCTACGGGTGCGTCGGATAGGACAGGAAGCGCTAATGCGGAGGTGAGGGGAGGACCTGGCGGTGCAGCCGTATGGCAGACGCGTTACGGCTGCGTTGCGCCCGGTCCTTGGGTGGTGGATGCGCCGAAAACGCAAGCCCCTCACCTTCCGTCTGACGCAGATTCTCACCGGGCACGGTTGCTTTGGTGACTACCTGTGTCGGACGGCCCAAAGGGAGCCGACGACTGAATGCCACGACTGTGGCGCGGCGGCGGACTCTGCCCAGCACACCCTCGAGGTGTGTCCGAGATGGGCGGCGCTGCGTCGGGGTCTGACGTCAGTCCTCGGAGGGGACTTGTCGCTTCCAGGTATCATCACCGCGATGCTCGGCGACGAGTCCTGGAAGGCGATGGTCTCCTTCTACAAGACAGTAATGTCCCAGAAGGAGGCCGACAAGCGGGTGAGAGAGGAGGCCGCCGAAGTGGCCTCCATCCGCGGGCGACGAACGGGGGTGCGTAGGAGGCGCTACTTAATGTGCCTCCAGTAACGCCCCTGTGCCCGTGTCGGGCCGGGATGGAAACCCGACCCTGCTAGACACGGCGTCGTTGGGACTGCTCAGTGAGCCGGACAGTCCCCATGGACGAGAAGTCTGGCCTTTTCGCCGAGGCCAGCCTGTCGCTGGAGGGATCCTGTTGCCTGCAGATCCGGGACCCTCCAATTAAAGCGGCTGAAGGCTCCCGCAGGGGTTTAGTACGGTATTGCACTCCCAAAGTGCCGAGTCCGACATAGGTCTAGGACTGCCACCCGGGCGTCCTGGATATCATCCGTAAATGGATTCCCCTGCGAAAGAAAAAAGCATGGTTATACATGTATTACACCACATCTCCCCAATTAATAGAAGAAAAAATACAAAATATTGTTTTTTTTTTTTATCTGATTGAGCTACATACATTATTTAACAATAACATTTATTTATAATTAATCATTTATAATATAACGATTTACTGTATTATGTAATAATACCGTATATTATTACATATGTTCGAGCACGAACCGGTTGCCGACTACCAGCCGGGTTGCAGGAGCGCGGGACGAGGCGCGCGGTGTACTACCAAGGATTTCGTTTCTGACCGCCGACGATACTGCGCGCGCGCATCTTTTGTACGGAGTTACTTGTACCGATGTCCTTCTTATTATAGTGCTTGCAGTCCACTTAACAATCGTTTTATTGAAGGACACCAACATTTGGTCCTATCGCCGTCTAAAACGAACCAGTTCCTAAGGAAAATCGCTGCTACTACGTTGCCGTACGTTAAAAATTTGATTTCTAACGCGCCGGGTCATCACTTCAACGGTTAAAATTGAAGTCTCCTTACGCAAGAGGAGAAGATTATTTCGTCGAAAATATTAATAATCAACATCTTCGGAGTCTTGATATATGACGATCGAGCTATTTCAACATTGGATATCAAGAATATTGCTGCGTCATCGCTTTGAAGACTGATTTTGGCTGCCTTGTGGATAACGATAAGGGCATTTTGTGAGTTTGTTCCGATTTATTTTCTTTCCTAACCTCTTCTAAAGGTCTTTTGCTATATATTTTTCAATATTTATTTTTCTTTTCCTTCTCACTGCCTCTAATAAATAATATTTGAGTGAGTAAACGTAAAGTGCACAGTAGTTCAGTCTATTTGTTTCCGTTGCATTGTGTCAAGTTGTTATCGCATTTTTTAATAACACTTGCATCAATCAGCTGTATGCTTACGTATCTACACCAAGTGCGCCTCGAGCCCAACGGGTTCAAGGTCAAGCCTATTCATTAGTCATGTCATTCTTTCATTGTGTATTTATCAATAAGAATTCCAGTTCATTCATTTTATTTGCATATTCTTTACGCCTTTGTTTTCGTCGTGGCCGATTTAGACATTTTGTTAAGAAAACGTAGTGCTATGAAAGTAAAGCTTACAAACTTCTGCAACTATCTTAGCATTCTCAGTAGTTGCTAATCCATTTCAGACCGACAACGTATCGAGTTGGAAGGTCGCCTAAATAAATTTGATGCTTTATATGATCTCTTTGACGATTTACAAATGGAAATTGAGGTTGTTTCGGATGCGCCAGATGAGGCTTACGAGGAACGCACAAAGTTTGAAGAGCGGTATCATGCACTAACTGCTCAGGCACGCAGTCTTCTGGTGCGCACTAGCGCAGTCAACGAAGCCGGGTCTGTAGCGGGCTCAATGTGCAATCGCTCAGGTGAATCGTTCCAACATGGTTTTATTCGCTTACCAAAAATTGATTTGCCTCATTTTAATGGTAGTTATCAATGCTGGCTTGAATACAGGGATACCTTTTTATCACTAATTCACAGTAGCAAGTCAATCGATGACATAAGCAAGTTTCACTACTTACGTGCATCGCTCACTGGAGGTGCACTTGAAATAATTAAAAATATCGATTTTAAAGGTGACAATTACGATTTAGCTTGGAATTTATTATGTGATCGATATGACAATAGTCGGCTTTTAGTAAATAATCATGCGCAGGCGCTATTCAATGCTGGACTACATCATCCGAATCAAGTAAATCGTTACGTGACTTGATTGACGTCATAAATAAGAATATTCGACCTCAAAAACATTGAATGAGCCTACTGAACACTGGGATACTGTGATGAATGTACCTATGCGCGGAAGCGCGTGCATTTGTAACGCCATCGAGATTGAGTAATAAATTGCTTCCATAGTAAACGGATGTGTCTCATTGCGCGTGCGAGCCTTACATACACTATATCTGGCGACGTGTGGGATTTAAAGCATTAAAAATAAATTAAGTGTTCATAATGTCTATCCTCGGAAATATATCCAACTTTGACTATAAACACAGTGACTGGTCTATTTTTATAGGACGTTTGGAACAATTTTTAAAGATTAACAAGTTAACCGTCGACTCAGATAATAAAGGAGTGTTGCTTGCGCATCTCGAAGATTCTACGTACTTATTGTTGAAGAATTTAATCTACCCCACAGAAGTGACCGCGGCTGAATGTAACTACGATAAAATAGTCGAAGTGTTAAATAAACATTTTAAATATCGTCAAGCGACATTTGCCGATAAGGCAAAGTTCTATGAGGCTACCCGGAGTCCGAACGAGGCCCTCGGCGACTGGGCCGCTAGACTCAGGGGGCTAGCGAGCCATTGTGAGTTCGGGCAGGCATTAAATACAGTTTTAAGAGACCCTTTTCGAACAAGATGTATCATTAACTTTCGAGAAAGCGTTGGAGATCGCACAGGAAACAGCGAGCGCAAGGGAGGCGAAGCAGGTTGCAGCGGTAGCTGTATGATTAAAGAAGAACCAATCTACCACGTGGCAAGCGCAGGACGGCCGCCACGGGGCAGGAGCCGTGCGCCCGCCGGGGACGGGGCCGACGCCGGGAGCGCACGCTCTGCTCGCGCAGCTCCAGGTTCGAGGCGGGAGCAGTATCGTGTCAGTGCAGAGCGTTGTAGTGTTTGTGGTTTGAACAACCATAGTGTGGTAAAGTGCCGATACAAAGAATATCGTTGTCTTAATTGTGGACAGAAGGGGCATTTAAAAAAAGTGTGTAAGGTGCAAATGCATAAAATAAATTTAGAGGAGTCGGAGAGCGGATGCGAGGACTGCAAGGAATGTAATATGTATGTATAACTTAAGGTACGATACTTATGATCCAATCAAAATCTCAGTTTTATTAAACAATATGAAATTGTGTATGGAATTAGATTCTGGGTCGGGGGTATCGGTGATATTTATTATCGGTTATTAAATTCTTGTAATTTAAAAATGTGTTTTTACAACGGCCATAAAATAGCACCTATAGGCTATTTAAAGGTTAAGGTCACATATATGTGCGTTATAAAGGAATTAAAAATTTATGTTTTGAAGAATGGTGGCCCGCCCTTACTGGGGCGTGATTTCATGAAAAAGTTTAATATGCAATTTACAATTTGTAATAAGAATATTGTTTCTTTTGTAAATGAATTCGACCATACTGAATGAATTTAGTGATTTATGGACTGATGATTTGGGAAAATTTAATAAATTTGAAATAAACTAAAATTAAAAGAAAATGTTCAACCAAAATATTTTAAAGCTCGGCCGGTCCCTTTTGCCCTAAAAGAAAAGATAGATAAAGACATAGATAGGTTAGTGAAATTAGGTATTTTAGTTCCGACAAATTTTTCTGCTTATGCTACTCCGATAGTTCCCGTTTTAAAAGAGAATGGTAAAGTTAAAATTGCCGGTGATTATTCTTTGACACTTAATAAGGATTTAAAAATTGATAAGTATCCTATCCCCGTATCGAAGAGGTATTTGCGAAATTGGGGGGGTGGCGAGACTTACACAAAATTGGATTTAAGTAATGCATATAACCAATTTGTCTTGTCAAAGGAATCACAGGAACTTACAACTATCAACACCCAACGCGGGTTGTTTAAATATACACGACTTGTTTACGGCTTGGTTAACGCACCGGCGATTTTTCAACGCACAATTGAAAGTTTGCTACTGGGAATCGATGGGCTACTGGGAATCGATGGTGTTAGCTGCTGGTTAGATGACATATGTGTTACAGGGCCCAGTAGACAGATTCATTTTTCTAGGCTTCGTCAAGTTCTTAACAGACTCAAAGAGGCAGGACTTAAGTTACAAAAGGAAAAATGTTTATTTTTTCAAAATGACAATTCTTATCTAGGATATATTATAGATAGTCGAGGTCTTCGTACTTGTCGAAAAAAAAATCGAAGCAATTGTAGATGCACCGCGGCCGTCTGATGTATCTGGCTTAAAACGTTTTTTAGGCATACTCAATTACTATAGAAGTTTTATACCACAAGTATCAGCACTATTTTATACTTTGCACGAGCTACTCAGAACAGGCGTGACATGGCATTGGGGAGAAAAGCAAGAAAAATCATTTAAAATGGTTAAAGTGGAATTAGCATCTGATCGTATATTAGCTCATTTTGATCCCGAGGCGCGATTGGTATTGTCGGTAGATGCAAGTCCAGGAGGACTGGGGGCAGTACTCGCGCAAGGCGAGGATGGTTGCGAGCGTCCATTAGCTTTTGCCTCTCGGTCTCTGTCAGCTAGTGAGAGGAATTATAGTCAAGTTCATAAAGAGGCATCGGCTATCGTTTTCGGGGTAAAATATTTTCATCAGTATTTATTCGGCCGCGATAAAACCTTTTATACTGAAAACTGACCACAGACCTCTTTTAGCAATTTTTGGGAAGAAAAATTGAGTCTCGGTCACGGCGGCCTCTCGTTTGCAACGGTATGCTATATACTTGTCGGCATATAATTATGAAATATGTTACATTCCTAGCCATAAAAATATAGTTGCTGATTATTTCTCTCGCAAAAATAGGAACGATAACCATTTACCGAGTACTAATAGTAACGTTGAAGACAATATTTATTTAAATTTTTTGGATGAAAATACTTTTCCGATTTCGTTTGATAATATTAAAGAAGCTACTTCTAAAGATAAAACTCTATGTACCGTGATGAAATATATTAATAACGGGTGGCCTCGGAAAATTAAATGTAATGTAATACGACCGTACTTTAATTGCAAGACCGATCTAGTAGGGGAGACCGGGGATAGTTAACTATAGGGGCAGGTAGACTAACTGAGAAAAATCCGAGCTACGCGAAAGCCTTTAGTCGATCAACTAGGTGCGAGTGACCGTTGCCCCCCTCTTGCTCAGTGAGCGGCGCGCGGCATCGCTGACGTACGTCGTTTGTGAGATGCAGCATAATATTGAAAAACAGTGCACGTAAGTAATTATTTATTTCATAATATTATTTCTAATAACGCTCATTATTCGTTGTAATTAACTATCAAAAGTATTTATGCACAACGTTTATTTCCTGATCTTTTTATGCCGTGTCATTTTTTTATGTTGTCGCAAATTTGAGGTTATGGCACGTTGTTAAAAATTGTAAGGCGGCTTGGGGCTAGTGGACTAATCTATAAAGGGGCTGGTTGACCACCTATTATTATCGAGGAAAAATACCCGAAGATGTGTTAAATAGGAGTAAGTCATCAAGTTGTCTTCAATAATTAGAGTATTAATGGCACAGCAAAAGAATTTGCTATACCATATAAACACTAATGCCACGTGGTAAATATGAAGAAAATGTTAGATAACAATCCCGAATTGTCGAGATCTAAATTGTCTTTGGAGAGAGTTGGCTACAACAGAAATAGACAAATATTCAATGACGAAGAAGTGCTTGCGTTAGAAGGTTATCTGAAGAAAGCTGCTAATATTTATTACGGATTGACGCCTTATATGACTAACAAAAGTAAAGGAAAAGGTAAGAAAATTGTTCGTGACTCAAGTAAGAAAAATAATAAGGAAGGAGAAAGTGATGAAGGTGAAACATTTTGTTTAGAGTGCACTGAATCCTACGGTTCGAGTGTTTCTAGAGAAGAATGGGTTCAGTGCACTGCGTGCAAGTTATGGTCTCATACAAAATACTATTGTTTTATGAATGCAAAAATTGCAGCTCAGATTTTGGAAACTTATTAGATATGATCTGAAAATAATGAAACTTATAACTAACATAATTCTGATCAATATAAGTACCTGAAGATTGATATCTAATAATTAAAATTAAAAATAAACGTTACCTATATTATTTGTTAGGTAAGATTGATTGTTACCAAATTATTAAAGTTTATAAGAAGTTGACTACTTTTGTTTTGTACTTAGGTAATAGAAAACATTATTGTGTGCCTAATTTAATATTTAGGTACAAATTTTGCTTAGTATTTAAATCTCTGTTTGTTTATTTTATGTTTATCGTGTTTAATTAAGTTATCGGAGGTTCGAACATTTGTTTCAATAAATAAAGATGATTATAGCATTATGTTTGGTATTTTTATACTATTCCTTTATAGATTTTGCACCCATTACTTCATAGGTCAACTTACCCCAAGTGACATGTCAACCTACCCCAGGCATGGGGTAGGTCGACTCATTTTCCCTTTTTTACAAGATCGAGCTTGTATACTTTATGATAATTGACAGCTTTTTGACATATTTTCTAAAACCTAATAGTGTAACTATCAGTTGAATTACTTTTTAAATAAATATATGCCAAAACAACAAAAAAACGAACGCTTTAGCTGAAATTTGGTCAACCATCCCCGGTTTCCCCTAGTCGAGGACGGCTGTGTTTTACGGGGATATCGAATAGTTATACCGAAAGTATTTCGGGAGCATATGTTAACTGAACTGAACTAAACTTTGATTTAGTATATCACGATATTCGGTTTTCCAATTTAACACAGTATTGAACAAGTGCAATTTTAACACGCTTTTATTAGCTTGGCTTGTATATGTCTGTAATGGATTCTTTGAACTCGATTATCGAAAATTTAAAAATTTTGGTTTAATTTGAAATTTTTCACAGTTATGTTCGATTATAAAAATAAACAATAAAACTAAAAAGTTAAATTCAATATGTTATCAATGAATTAATTTGTAATAAATTATTATTTTACTTCTAGGTTACGTTAGACATTCACGATGAAACCTCTGAAAAGTTATCAGGAAACACACTGAAGATCTTTTTGTTAAAAAAATGGAAGTGGATGAAAAGAAGTTACTACAAGGGGATTATTGTTTCTATTGTAAAAATTTGGTTATCAATTTCGCTACAACATTAAAATAAATTATTCTATTGAACTCGAAGTTTAAGAGGCTTTATCGCTGCCAATAAATAGTAATAGAAATTCAAGCCCTTAATTTGATATTGTCCGCTACACCGAACACAAACTTTAAAAAAATCCAAGTCATTCAAATTTGTAATTTATTTATGGCAATTAAATTTAAATTACTTAGCAACTCAAATATTTTCAGTAGACAAAAAATATTGACTTGGCAACACTATAAATGTCACTAGTGACTTAAAAATGCCTGCGAAATCATGCTCTTCGATTTTTCTCAAGGTAATGATTGTTTTATTCTGGTGTATTTTTACAAATAACAGTATATTTTATGTTTGTGTGCTTGCAAATATGCTAGTAACTGCCTTTTCATTCAATTACTAACCTATCATTACAATTTGGTTTGATTTTTTTCGTTCCTTGTTCTCGATGTCCGTCGGGTCGGACATTGTCAATCACATAGAGAATTACTTACCTTTTCTCTATGTCCGCTGGGCCGAACACCACCAATAACCTGAATATGCTGTGTTAAAAACTTTTCTGTTATTTTGTTTTATTTTTGCTTGTCTGCGTAAAAACCGGAAGGTATAACTGAACTGTTTGAAGCAACAAAGAAAAGAAACATTGTTTAGCATTGATGAAATGATGATACCATACAAAGGGTCGAATGCTAGAAAGAGAAAGCAATATTAAGGATAAATCCAATAAATGGAGCTTTAAAAACTGTGGGCAGGTGTTGTTATTGCCTTGAGCCCAAGTATCACCTAAAGACCAGCAATTGTTTTTTGTGACAATACATATACATATACAAAACAAAAGTTAAAATCAATTGACTTTCAGGACAAATGTGTTTTAAACAGTAGCTGAAAAATTATAAATATTTATAGGTACTATTGTAGTCTACACACGCGCCGCGTACATATTTATCCTCATTAGCGCTCGCCGTGTCTCAACACAAACACTCGCCGCATCTATGTACATTTACGCTCAACAGCGGGGATTAACAACGCCAGGGGGACGTTGTCCCCCTCGACGCTCTAAGACGCCTGCCCCGTCCACGAAATGGAGTTCTCAGACTCCACCTCAACTACCTCCGGGAAGCGGCCCATCGAATTAATTATAAATTAAATAATTTATACAAGATAAGGCCTTTTCTAAATGAAGAATTGCGAATTTTGCTAGTTGAGTCACTTGTATTATCCAAATTAATGGATAGTATGGATGTAGTTTTTGGCGATGGATGGATTATGTGAAGGATGATATATCTATGTAGAATGGAAGTTACTAGTGAGATGACGTCTGATAGAGAAGTATGGAAGAAAAATACATGCTGCGCCGACCCCAAATAAATAAAATTGGGATAAGGGCAGGAGGATGATGATGGATGTAGTTTTTGGCGCTCGTATTTTATGAAGAACCCAAACACTGATTCAGAGGATTCAGAATGATTGTACTCATTTTTGCTTTAACATTCCGTTTAGAGCTCATGTGACTCCATATTTGAATAAATACATTCTCAAAACGAAGCATCGCAGGAAGCTTCACTTGGTATGTCTTCTTTTTGGAATAATAAAATATCAAGTGCCAGGTTATTTGTACGACAAACTTTCTTGGACATCTAGTCAAAGAGCACCTTCGTGGATGTGCGAAACCGCTCTCTATACAGAGACATAGAACAGCTACCTTTCGAGGTTGCTTCCTCTACGCAGCATCGAGATATTGGAATACCATCCCTCCACCGATAAGGAACCTACAAATTGTTCACAGATTTAAAGTTAAACTCAAAGAACTCCAGCATCAAAAAAGCCAGGAGACGCTCAATCTTGACACAAGTGCTATATAAGAGAATAGACAGCATCTCATGCTTACGTTTCGTACATCACGCATCCGCGTACACATTTAAATTTATCAAATATAGTAGATATTCCTCAATAACTTAATTTATTGTAAATCCAATCGCTTTTATTTATTATTATTTATTGGTTATTTATACGTATAGCTTTGAATGATCAATCTATCAATGCATGTTTATGTCGAACCAAATGACAGATACCGTATAAAAACCACAGAGTAATATAATTTATCCACAGAATTTTGTAATCTTATTTTGTAGCTTTTTTTTCTTTTTTTCCATCTAGTGTAATTATAAACTCTATAAGGATATTATATTACACTTTTGTAAAATATGCGCAAAATATGTTCCGTGACATTACCTAGCAGACCCTGCGGAAGACCAGCGCTGGTAGTCTCATGATTACCAGCAAAATGCTGAGCAGGATCCGTTTCGTAATGTTTTCAATTAGGATTTTCGCCCTGTTCTGGTAAGTGTTGAAATGATTTTATAAGCCGATTAAATGTGTGTTTTAGCATTTAAATTTGGTAATTGTAAGCATTATGAATAAATGATATGTCTATAATCCGATGGCTTTTCCCGAAAGGTTTTCGATAACGGCACTGTATCCCCGTCCCAGTCGACGACCAGGCTTTCGAAACGGTTGAGCGCAAGCGCAACAAGCACCTCACCAAACGCGTCCCTGCATTGGGACGCGTTCGCGGTTACCGTTTTAAGTTGCGATTACCGAAGCGAATCCCACACTTAATTCGGAAGGCGAACGGGCTATGCCCGACGTTATATCGTGGTCTTCTTCCTCGCGGGAAGGGAGATTCGCTCGGCGGGGTAGACCGCACAGCGGCTTACCACTGGAGCGCAGGACCTGTCGCGGCCCGCTGATGGACCGCTCCCCCCCCAGGGAGGGATCGCCACCCGGGCGAAGGGTAGTCATTAGGGAGCTTTTTGCACCCCAGTACCGCCGTGTCGACCCGGAGGTGAGCAGACAGATTCTTGGGAGTGGTAGGAGAGAACGACCCCGCACCCGCGGAGGACTCACCACCCCACAACGCAGCAAAAGCGAGAAGGCTATACCGTAGGCTATACATACCGTGAGTTAGAGGAGGACAGAACCATCATACCCTCTAACTCCGAAATAACCGGCGGCGCATTAGGCTGGAAAAGGATAGCGATAGAAATATTAAAGAAGGCGAGGGTAGGCGCGAAAAAATAATTTCTATGCGCAAGAGGGAGACATCACCGCGAGAGAGAGAGGCAAGACGCTTACCCCCGGAAGAGGTGGTTTTTAGGATTACCCCCGGGGCGCAGTATATGCAGAAACAGATTTTTAGGGCGGCTCCGAGAGGGATGCCTCGTGGAGGGAGCCCAAATACCCCCTGTGATCGTCGACGATAGCGCAGCCATCCCCCAGGGGCATCAAGACACGACCACCTTCGTCACCCCTGGAGGAAGAAGGACCAGCGAAGGTGCAGGCGATCGCAGGAAGTTCTTCCAGCGAGAAATTCGAAGATAGCGTCGAAGAAATTACCGAATTGGCAATGAAGGAGGGAGACGGCGCAGGCGCCGAAGCTGTTGCGCCTCCCGCCTTCCGAATTACCACACGTACCGTCGCGACGAGGTGTCGCCGGCCGGCCTGCCCTACAGAGGCACGGCAGTTCTGGTGCGCCGTGACGTCGTGCATGTTCCACTGCCCCTGCCGGTCTTCGAACACACCCGCTCCATTGGGGTGGAAGTGAACGTCGCCGGCGGGGCGGTGAAACTTTATGCCGCCTACCGACCGCCGGGTCACTCCTTTAACCCGCAGGACGTCCACACGGTCTTTCGGCACGGGCCGACCCTCATCGCTGGCGATCTCAACGCCAAGCACACGGCTTGGGGATCCAGAATCGTCAACGCTGTGGGTCGCAAACTCTATGCCGACTTCGTGAGTTATGGGTAAGAGGTCCTCGGGCCGGATTCGCCCATTCACGTGCCCACGTCGGATAGCAGTTGTGCGGACGTCCTGGATATAGTGCTCCACAAGGACCTGCCGTGTCCGGTCCATCACGCTGCTACCGACACTGGCGAAGCTCTTCGAACGGCTGGTGCTGAGGCGCATGCCATCACTTGATATAAAGGATGAGCAATATGGGTTTCGCCCCAGTCGTTCGACTACGCTTCAGCTGACGCGGGTGATCCACCACATTTGCAACGAGCTCAACTATGAGCGGCACATGGTCGGGGTCTTCCTAGATGTTGAGAAGGCCTTCGACCGCGTGTGGCATGAGGGGCTCGTCTGCAAACTGTTGGACTCATCCGTGCCAGCTATGCTGGTTAGGCTAGTAGCGTCGTTTCTCGATGGGGGGCAGTTCGTGGTTTCGGTCGAGGACGCGACCTGAAACCCCCGCCCAATTTGTGCGGGAGTACCGCAGGGGAGCTGCCTGTCGCCGGCGCTGTACGCGTACTACACCAACGATATCCCAACTCTCGAGGGTCACCTCCGAGAGTGGGAACGCGACGCGGTGCTCGCGCTGTATGCGGATGACAGCGCGTACTTCCGTCTCGTCCAGGAAGAGTGAGCTAGAGGTTGAGCGCATGCAACGCCTGCTAGATCTGTTGCCTACCTGGCTGGACAAGTGGCGGATAGCCGTCAATGTCAGTAAGACGGTCCCCATTTTGTTCACCAGGTCGCGTAAGCTGCCGGCGCCGCTTCGCCTTCGTGGCCGAGAGATGGTGTGGCAGCCGACCGTTAAGTACTAAGGATGTATCATCGATAGCTCGATGCGGATGTCGCAACAAGCCGACAACGTCGTTCAACAGGCGCGTGCCGCTCAAGCTCCGACCGGTGTTTACATCCAAGTTACCGCTTAGAGCAAAACGAATGGTGTTCTACACCTACGTTCCGTCACGATTAGCCTACGCGGCGCCGGCATGGTACGCGTTGGTTTCCAGGTGGCAGCGTAAACGCATGCAACAGCAGCAAAACCTGGCTCTGAGGGCGATCACGGGAGCGGGACGGTACGTCCGGAACGACGTGGTGGCGAGGGAGATCTGAAGGTGGAGACGGTGGGGGAGTATGTGGTCCGGTTGGCGCGTTCGATGTTCGACCGCGCCGACAACGGACCGCATGAATCCCTACAAGGGATCGCGCCACTTCACGCTCGACCTCCGGATGGTTACCCGCTTCCGCGTGAGCTGATAGAGCCAGATTAGTCCCCCACCCATCTGGGGGACTAGTGGCTGCAACCTGGCCAGTCTAATGGACGGGACACCCCTGCTAAACAGCGGGGGCCCACACTCTCACCGGGGGACTCTTGTTCCCCCGAGTTCCAAGCCCGGGTAAAAAGGAGTACCCTTGAGGCCCTTAGTCCCTCGTCACCCAAGCCTAGGAGCGGTGGCGACGGAAGACCCGGTTGTTGTTGTTGTTATGCCTGGATTGCAAACCTTCCCCCACCCCCCTCTCTTCGGCCTCCAAGCCCGCCTCACTAATGTCCCGCGACATTAGTCTCCTCTGCACCTCGGCCCTCCTGAGACAATTACCTCGTGCAAAACTAACAACATCCTGCTGCCCCGTCCCTCCCCAAGTCATCTCCGCCACCAGTCTTCCTTCGGGACAAATTCAAGTGGCAGCAGGTAACCCAGTTGTGCACCGACAGCAAGGTCTACTTCACCCACGCCAAAAACACCGACGTGGCCATCCGAGTAGTTATTCCAACTAGTGATGTCTTCTGGGCCCTAACAAGGCCCTCTACATAAAATCCCATTTCATACCTACGCCCTCTCAGACGAACCGTAAGGTTCACGCCATTCTTCGCGGAATCCCTTTCGAGCTTCCTTACAAAGCAATTCTCTCCGACCTAGTCGCCTAAGGCCGCCATGTTGAGGCAGTATACAAAATGTACAGCCACACTGGCAGACAATAAATACCAGTTAGCTCTAGCCATCCTTTCTAACACTCCCGAGTCCAGGGATATTTTCAAAGGAGAGCTCACAATCTATGGACTCTAACATCCGTGTAGAGCCCCCGCACAGATATGCAAATGGCGTATGCCGTCATCCAGAACGTCAACATTGACGAAATTTCTATTCTGGCTCGTAAACTCCTGGCCGCTAGTTCACCCCAGCAGCACCTTCTGGCGTCCACTGAGCACTACCACTTGTCTGTCAATTAACCTCAACAACTTAAAAGATACTCAGGATTGGAATGCAACCCAGAGCCTTTTCCGTGAGCTGGTTGAGTATGATATTTTCCTTCAAAATAAATTCTCCAATTATTAGTATTGATTTAACCAAAGATGACTCAAGAGAACCTGAAGTTTAACAGTCATAACAAATTAAAGAACTATATAAAAATTAAATAGTTCATCAGTAAAACAATAAATCAAAAGAACTAAATTCAACAATTAGGTAGGTCTAAAAAAGAATATCTCTTTAGTCACTAATTAAAAACATGGAAACATAAATTGAAGCACAAAAGTATTACACAATAAGTCCTGCACTTACAAGGAAAAATTTAAGGACTGGAAGTCATTGCAAAATGTGACTAGTCTTGTTCCATGCTCAAAAACAAATTGAAGAGCATATATCATCTTCTGATAACCAGTTACAGGTTTGTAATGACAACATGGATACGGTTAACCCTGCAGTGGTCCACTCATACAAAATCAGTTTTATTTTGTAAACGGTAATAGTTAGTTTCTTGTGCCGCTAGGTACTTTCAAATGACTAATCGCGGGACTTACCCAGTGCAGCGCGAGCGCCGGTATTGCGCGAACGCATTAGTAGTAGCTCCGCAAAGTTCCTGGACTACACACGTAGTCCGCGCGACCAATTACGTAAGTATTTTTCCAATTCATATATTTTTTGTTTTTATTTATTTTATATTAAAATTGGCATATATATGTTATTTAAATATTTTGTCATGTTATTTTATTGGAGATTGATTTAACATTATGTTTTTAGAATAAAAATGGATGATCGACAAGCTGCACAGATTGAGGCGTGGTTGAGAGAAGCTGATACCGACATCGATGATTGTCAAGCTGAGTCTAGCTCGGACGAGGAAGTAGATTAGTTAGAAGAGCAGAATCACGAATCTGAGTTAGAGCAGGAGCAAGATATCAGCAGGGCTAAAAAGGAAGCTTTACACGAATCATAATATGATCCTAATATGATTCTGCTTTGAAATCGTAAAATGGTCAATTCTGCGGCAATTCATATTATGACTCACGTACAATTCGTATTTGCAATCCTGCTGTTTGACGGTTTGTATGGAAATTGGTAAAATGGTCCACAAAATAGGAATTGCTTAAATGTCACATCGCAGAATCATAAAAAGTTAGTCTGGAGCAACATCTCACGATTCATTTTTTTAGTTTCCTTGCGTTTGTTGACGAAGGCTGATTTAGGACTACGAAAATTTTCTTGAACATGCGCGAGTGACGGAGAGTATTTTATATCGCCGACGAAATGTTTAATCTCCGAAACTCTGAATTGGCGTTTGAAATACCGGACTCCGAGTTTGTGGGCTTATACATATGCGGGCCAACAACCAGAGGGTCCATTTCACTTGAGCAATGAAAGACACGATGTCGTCATGAGAATGGCTCAACCTGTACTGGGCAAAAATATGAATATTACCATGGATAACTGGTTTTCTTCACTTCGAGTTGCTAAACTGGACAAAATTAGTGTCGAAACGAGTTCCGCACAGGTTTAAACTTTTGTAATTACCATATGTTGTTTAAATGGGCTTGGAGTTCGTTTTTACAATAAGATTCCTAAGTCGTTACGCTAGTTGCCCATTGGAACTTTTAAGCGTCGCCTTAAAACACAACTTATAGGCAAAGGATATTATAGTATAGATGAGTACATGAATGACAAGGATGCCTGGACAAAATTAGTGTCGAAACCAGTTCCGCACATGTTTAACTTTAAACTTTTGTAATTACCATATGTTGTTTAAAAGATGTGCTGAGGAGTTTCTTTCGCCGTTTCTTCTCCTCATTGTTAAAGCACCTTTTCGAAACGGTGGTAGAAGCAAACAATGACGTTCATAAGTGTATTTACTAAATACCTATATGATTAAATGATTTTGAATTTGAATTTGAAAAGATGTGCTGAGGAGTTTCTTTCGCCGTTTCTTCTCATTGTTAAAGCACCTTTACGAAACGGCGGTAGAAGCAAAAAATGACGTTCATAAGTGTATTTACTGAATACCTATATGATTAAATGATTTTGAATTTGTATTTAAACAACTTTTTGACAACGGCACTACTATGTTTGGAACTGTTTGAAAAGATAAACAAAAAGTCCCCCGCGAATTTCGTGTCGCCACAGGAAATCCACGATTTTCTTCAAGATTTGGCTTCCACAAACCATGTACAATGGTGTAGTATGTGCCAAAACCCAGTAAAGTGGTTATTCTCATGTCAACAATGCACAACGATGCGAAAATTGATGACACTGCTGAAGATACTCGAAAGCCAGAAATAGTAACATATTATAATAGAACTAAGAATGATGTTGACTTAGTCGATAAAATGTGTTCTTTATATGACGTTTCGAGAAACTCTAGAAGTTGGCCTCTAACGGTGTTCTTCGATTTGCTAAACTTGAGTGCACTTAATGCATCATGTATTTACACTGCAAACAAAAACTATGGAAATGTATGTCGTCGTGACTTCCTGATTAACTTATCCCTGTCTTCGATGAAATCATTGGCTCAGAAAAGAATTGACTCAAAATCGTTACCAAGGCCTTTGACAGTAAAAATTAAAGATTTCCTTGGTATTACGGACCAAGAAAGACAAGCACCGGCTTCAGAGGCGAAGTCGAGTAATGTGGTGCGCCGCTGCCACGACGTGCGGAAGAGCACGCATTTTATGGTTCTAAGAACAAAAAACAATGAAGAAACAATGAAAGTATTGGTTGGTGGGAATGGAATATCAAGGCATTCGTTGTGAACAGTGAGTTGTGTAGTGTCGCGATTTAATTTTTTAAGTAAATCAATGTTGAGTTTGACAGTGGTAAGTAAATACATTATTAATAAATATAAGTGGTCTCCAAAACATATGGTATTTAAAACAGATTGATTTTTATAAGTGGCGGAAGTTTTGTTTGCTAATTTTTATTGATAAAATATGGATTCTTCTTGAGTATATGGAAACGTAAGTTAATTCAAGTAATATTCATTAATTAAGATTTAAATCGTACAAAAATTTGGTACCGGTATGTTACGGGTAACAATGGAACACTTATATTGAATCTTTTTTATTGGCGACCTGGCTAGGCCTCTTGCTGGAGCGCAAGGTCGGATAAGGTCAGAGCAATTATGGTCTGAGCTTATGAACATTTTAAATGCCATTGATGGTGGTGTCAATAAGACGACAGGCAAGTGGAAAAAAATAAATACCTACCTAATGAATATTTTTGGGGTGACTGACTGGCTGCAACAGTGTCTAGCCATCCTTACTATGGGTCTAGGCATTTGATTCCCAACTGGGACCAACATATAATTATTAATTCATGTGTTTATTAGTATCTGGAGAAGGGAACACATACTTGCAGATACGAAGGTCGGCTAGTAATAACTTCACTGTTATACTAGACTCACCAACTAGGATCTTGGTCAGCAAATTCATTCACCCAACCCAGCAATTATCGTATTCATCTCTGACACCTATAGTACAAGCTTTGCTTAGTTTGGGGTCAGATAGATATGTGTGGAGATGTCTCAGATATTTATTTAGCTTTAATATAACTATTTCTAATCTTCCAAGTAGTTACCAAATTTTTGACTTTTTAAATGTCATTTCTACTTAATTCATACTTACGACTGATCCATATTCAATAAAGGTGTGAGCGGATTAGAAGTCCAAGACAAAAAAGGGACTAGCCCTAAGGCAGCATACAAGAGCCACTGAAGGAGGGCCAGCAAGTCAGCAAACCTTGTCGGCTATTGATGAGAGAGTCCTGGCTATAATGGGGGTTTAAGCAGTGGAAGGACAAACCTCGGTAGAAGAGCTTGAATTTAATGTAAGTATTATACATCTTCAGGTTCGTGCTCAATAATGACAATTTTCTCCAGTAAGCAGGTGTTTTATAAAATATTCAAATTTCTATTAAAATAAAAATATAAAGGTAATACACATAAAAGGTGTAATATACATAAAAGGTAAAATACATTAGTAGTAAATGTCAACAAAAGTTACTTAGTTATTATGAAAATACCACCCTATTTTTAGTTTTAAATAAATTAGTTTAATTTATAAAAAAAAAAAAATTCTCCAGCGAGACATGAACCTACAACTTTTGGGTATCCAGCTCGCTGCTCTCCCATTTTTATAGTATTTTTCTTTAAAATGTATTATAATAGGTAGCATTGATAATGCAAACTTAAAAATAATAAATAAGTTTAAATTTGTTTAAGTGGTTATTAGTATTTGTAATGTATTTTAACACTAATCATACCATAACGGGTCAAATGACCCATTTTGAACTTTTGCATTGATAATGCACGTATTATCTTATTACTTCTCCAAATTTAACTTACTGGCTTTTTCTGACTAATTAAGTCTACTGTTCTTATACTATTTTTATAATTTTTTGTTTTGTTTATTTTGAGTAACAACTGTCGTATACCGTTGTCTACCACATCGGGTCATTTGACCCGGAGAACATTTTTTTTGTTTTATAAGCTTATCAATACATATTGCTTATCTTATTGTATTCAGTAAACTGCAAATGTATGCAAAGACTGTTACGTAAAGTAGTTCAATCAAAATAGCTGAGAATAATTCAAGAAAATATAAAAATTTTAGATTGAAACAAGATTTTTGTGTAAAAAAGGTAGCAAAAAAAGAAAAGTTTGGTACATAGTTTTTATTTTATTTTGATAGCTTTATTAGTGATACAGGTAATTATTTACCCATAAAATGTCGAAACGAACGAGACAGTCCAAATTCTTAGAAGATATAAATGATATTGGAGAAGAGTTTTCGGAAATCGGTGA
>PDGT01000124.1:45145-69193 GCA_003671415.1 Megathymus violae
GGATGTCGATAGCAAATACGTCATAAATGCATTTCCATATCTAGGAAAAGATGAAAATAGACCCTCTTCAATACAACTCTCTGAATATGTTGTACTCAAGCTGATCGAGCCATTTACGGGTTGCGGAAGAACTGTGACCACAGACAACTTCTTCACAAGCAAATCCCTAGCCATACAACTTCTAGCAAAAAGAACTACCCTAGTTGGAACCATTCGCTCAAACAAAAGGGAGCTACCACTAATTGCAAAGCAAAAGAAAGATGACATGGCAAGATTTTCTTCGAAAATTTTTACTTCTGATAATTGTACTCTTACAATTTATAAAAGCAAGCCAAATAAAAAGGTACTTTTACTTAGTTCTAAACATAAATTTGTATCAGAGAAAATAATGATAAGCGTTTACCTGAAACTGTTTCATATTAAAATAAAACCAAATTTGGTGTAGATATGACCGATCAAATGGCGAGGAAATTTACTACAAAATCTAAGTCTTGCAGATGGCCACTCCAAGTTTTTTTCAATATCCTTGATTTAGCTGGTATAAATGCCTGGATTTTATACAAGCAAACGACAGGAGATAATATCTCGAGACAAGATTTTTTACTCAAGCTAGCAATAGAACTTGGCGACGATAAAAAGCAAATACTAAACGATCGTTGCCTAACCCCGTTACAGATTCTAATAAACGTAAGAGGTGTCAAATAGGATACTGCAAAGAAAATAAAACTAATAAAATTTGCTCCAATTGTAAAGAATTTGTTTGCGGGAAATGTGCGACGGAAACACTTATGTGTAAAAAATGTGATGTATAAAAACAACTCTTATTTTTTGCGTTTTTTTAATTCCTTTCCAACATCCATATTTCATACATAAAAGTAGGAAACGTAAATTTCGGGTCATTTGACCCGCTAAGGTAAACTAGGTATCTAATAAGTGTTGGTATGATTAGTGTTAATAAACCTCCCATAACAAGTATTATAGTGTATGCACAAAATGATCATCTCACTGTAGATGATAGAATGCATTTGGAAATTGTAGATGGTATGTCTTTTTTTATAGTGAATTAATTAACTTTATGTAGTTAAGTACATTCAATTCTATAATTATAATTCATGCTTCCAATTCACTAAAATTACCTAGATAACTCCAGTGTTTCTATTTATATTACAAATTTGATATAAAATAAATTGTAAAAGAGATAATTATCCCTTTTTTTAACTCCAAATTGTCCAAAATAAATAACTTTTTTTGTTGTAAAAACTTCATACCTGCCTTGAATGCCGTGTAAATTATGAATGTTAAACACTCCAATCCTTCTAAAGGATGATTCATCGCTACATAGAATGGAACTGAAAAAGAGTGGATCTTGTCGGCATCGCTGCAACATCTCTCGACAGAAATCAATACGTCGTTAATAATCAGTAGGTAGAAGTGCTTGAACTCGTTGTACATGATAGGAATATAATTAATTGCGTTTTAAAATACGGTGTACGGTACTTCTTACAAAACCAGTGCGTCTAGAAAAACGACGAATACTTGTGGAAGGATTATCTTCTACTTCAGCCAACACCTGACGTTCATGAGCTCTTCTAGGCCTTCCTTCAGGATTTCTGACTCCAGGAATCCGTCCTTCTAAGAAAGCTTTTTTAACACGCAGAAAAACTCCATGATCAGGATATCGATTGCGATTAGGGTAGCGCTCACGATATGTACGAGCGGCTTGTCGAGCATTAGGCACACTGTCCACGGAGACGTAGCTTCATAGACGCGTATTCATCACTATACGCTTGGTGTACGCTTGCTTGCAGCTTACATACAAAACAATGTAACTCTGTCGACGGAGCGGCAACGTCGCGCTCGCGTCGCTGCACGCAGGCTTCATGACGCCAGCCGTACTTGCTGTCATACGCCGCGGCGTACATGGAGTGAACGCACGTGTTTTTTATTGTAAAAAATGGCGGGAACGGCTGCCAAATTTGTTCAGATAGTAGAAAAATATCCGTGTTTGTATAACAATAATCTTGCTGAATATGCTAGAAAAGATTTAACAGAAAAGGCTTGGAGTGAGGTGGCGAATGGAATACAATGGACGGGTGAGCATTCGTTTTTATTTATTTTATAGTAAAATACATAACATTTATTCAAAAATGCAATTATTCCACTGCCATGGCAGAGCAACATTAGGCTGCAAAAAATAATTTGCGAAATAATTACGTAAACCGTTAGGCGTGTCTACAAATGTCATGTTTGGTATCAAAATTGGTGCATGTCGAATATTGGACACATTAAAACTGTCTGTAGTCGTTGTGTATTGCACACCATCATATCTTCGTATGTAATTATGCAAAATACATACGCACTGTATTATTGAAATTATTGTTGAGTATTTACGACATGATATAGCTTTCAGTAGTACTTGAAACTTTTGTGACAACATACCAAAAGTGCATTCAATACTTTTTCGTCCGCGACTTAACCTATAATTGTACATTATATATTACTTATTTCACATTATTCAGATTTCTTACTGACTAGGGTCTCAATAAATTTCTCCTTAAAGGGAATGCATTATCTCCCACAAAGTAATAAGAAAAACGATTGCCGGTGGCATCATTTGGCAATGCTGTTGATTCAGTTGGAATGTTCAAACCTTCCTTTTCCAACCAATGCCCAAGCGCTGATACTTGAAACACGCCACCGTCACTATTCCGTCCGGCAAATCCACATTCTATGCTGGTAAAATATCCATCTGCATCACAGCATCCAAGCAAAATAATAGAGTGATAGCCTTTATAATTGTAGTTGGCTGAACCTGTGTTTGGAAATTTCTGTATCCTGATATGCTTACCGTCGATCGAACCCAAGCAATTGGGTAGATTCTAAAGTTCATAATACCTTTTCGCAATTTCTTTCCATTCATCAGTAGTTGGTACAGGCATGTATGTATCCTTCAATGCATTCCATATTATTTTAGTTGTGTATGATATTACACGCGACACGGTACATTCTCCTCGGGCAAAGTAAAGTCCCAATGCTCGAAACGACCAGCCTGTAGCTAAATACCTGAAAAAAATATGTTATTAGTTCATTTATATTAAAAAAATAATAAAAATCTATTTGTTACAGTTAACGATTGTAAGAAAAAATGGAAAAATATTAGAAATGGTTTTGTTAGAAGTTTAAAACCGAAGGCTAGTGGATCGGCAACTACAAAAAAAAATACTATTTACATGATGAGATGCAGTTTATATTACCATACGTCAAACCAGTAATTCACATGAATGAAAGAGGAAATTTACCAAATCCTGAACAATCAACTCTAAATCAGGAGAGACCTGCGTGCCCCGAAGAACAGGCATATGTGGTCCTAACAGGAATATTACAGAAGAAACTGAATCGGAAAATCATTCCCATGTTGAGAGGTCGTCATTTCAAAAACCAAAAAAAAGGATTAAACCTGTTAACAACGAAGCTGATAAAGCTTTTGTAGACTGGTTAAAAACAAAAGAAAATAAAACAGATGACCCACGAAAAATGTTTCTGCTCAGCTTGCTACCCGACATACAAAGTCTTACAGATGAACAAATGAGTGTAATATTGTAACTTTTTGAACTGAGATCGTGCAATTAAGACTACAATGCTATTGAGGTGTTAACCGCAAATTAAGATAACGAGCTTGTAGTAAAAGCAGATTGTAACCGCCTTGGAAGATTAGTATAGATTTTCAACTCTATTTCGTTACTGATTAGACTACAAAATACACAAACAGAATAATGGCGATAATGACTTTTTTGCATTTTACAACCGCCCGACGGTCAACCAGAACGTACTCTCTAGAAAAAGGACTACGGGATACCATGAAGTCACATCGGATTATGGGCTCTACAGCCTTGACATAAGAATAAAAATGCTTTAAAACAAAAACAACATTTCCCACGTTTTGCATTTACAGATAAAACCAGGTACCAGGTATGTCGCCAGGGTCGTACTCGTGTTGTTATAATTGATAAGCACTCGGTTTACCTGTTTATGTCTGAATGTTATCTGACGTACGACGTATCCCAGTACGTACACCTAACCTCAAACGTGTAAGAGCGAGCGAGATAGCAATAAAAAAAATGTCTACCTAGTACAAGTAGTGGGACACATTATGGTATGATTATAGTTATAGGCTTAGCTCTTTTGTTAGTGTCTAACTGGCTTTCGCTCGTTCAGTACATGTGTTATTTTCCAATTCCTACTGCTCTTGTACACGACTTGGTTACGTTTTACCGGATATTCCCTGCTTTCGATTGGATTTGGTACCTTACGATTTTAACGATCTCTGGCTACGTTTTACTGGACTGGAAAGAAGTTGCGAAGTGTTAAGATTACCCCCATATTATTGCACTCTAAACCCAATAGAGTTAATGTGGAGTGACGTAAAATCAAATATTAGGAAGAGGAATACGGATCCGAAATTTAGTGAAGGGGTTTTAAATCTCATTAGAAATGTAATAAACATGACCAACTCCCATTGGAGGAATTGCTGCAGGCATGTTATAGAATTAGAAAAAAAAAATGAAACGTGATTATAATCACCCGTCGTTGATTATAAACGTGACTGAGGACTCAGATGAAACCGAATCCGACAATGAGCCATTATATATATGTATATATATGAAATGTATTTACCTCTTTTTTATATAGTATGCATACATGAATATTACAATTATTAGTTAAAAAGGCTAGCACTTTTCACTTAGATAATTATATAATATACCTAGGTAATATGAATAATGAAAAGTGCTAACCTAAGGCGAATTTTTCTTTGGGTACTAGTCGTATAATTTAAATGTTCTGTAGAATTAATTTAATGTTGCTATGTACAAAAATTTGTTAATTTTGTTTAAATATTAGAGACCTTATATTTTTATACACCTACATGTTGATTATTTTTGTTGACTATTATAAATAATAAATATATATTTTTATTGTATTCTTCTACATATTTTACTTAATGACTGTCGTGGCTTTAAGATGTTATGAAATACATAACTGCAATATTTGCTATTTTCCTCTTAGACCATTTTAAACCTACTCGACAAGGAATAAGGTTGAAAATTAAATACACATACATTGTAGTTCTAACCTTCTTTTTGCAACTAACTATTTAGCGGTTAGGAGCAATAAACAAGATAATAAGGATTGTATAGTAACAAAGGCAATTAAACTAGCTCAGTTCAAAAAGTTACAACTATATTTAGAATTAAAATGTTGATGCTTTTAGAAGAAATTAAAAAACCAACGTGTTCAGTTATCCAGCCACAGATAAACCAATTCAGAGTCTATTCGCCGATTTCTCCCGGTAACTCCCACAGTTCACAAACACTAGCATCCACACCTTCTCCAATAAATTATTCAACGACACACAAGTTTTCTCTGACTATTCACAAACACAAATTACCACATTAAACCCTATTAATTATTCACAAAATATTAATGATTTGGAAGATTTTACAATACAATAAAAGTTCACGGATGCGACATACATGTTATTTTTTTTAAACTGATATTTTGGATGGAAAATATAAACCATTTTGATTAAAATATTGTTTTACTTACCGCAACGTGATTAATATCCTTTCATCTGGGCTAACACATTCTCGCATATTGGTATTCTGTTTTTGTAATAATGGTCCTACGATCTGAAGTAAATTTTGATAAGTTGTTTTACTCATTCTATACAATGAGTGAAATACACTGTCATCTTCTAATAACTCTCTTGCCGCTATGAACAATCTACAGTTGATATTTCTTTCTATATATGGATGGGTCCAATATAATCGTCGTTTTCGTCGACTTCGAATGTAGTGATAAGCCAAAATAACGTCTTCGTCGTCCGACTGCATTCTCACAAATGATTGACAATGTACGCTTGCAATACGCCTCATGGATAGAGATCAGTACGCTGGGCTGCTTAAGTTGCACGGCGTATTTTGAAGCGTCTATGAAGCTACGCCTCCGTGGACAGTGTGCCTTACCGTCACACAAACCTTAAATGTAATACATTTCCACATATTCACGAGGACTGTATGTATGAGGCATTTTACAGTACTGAAACGATCAATTCCAACTCACAAACGTAAACAAGGTTTCAACAAACGTCCTTTAGTATAAGGAAGCGAAGTAAAAAGCACGTGTGAAGAGCCGAACTAAAGCAAAACTCTGAGAGTCCTGCATGAAAACAGGAGAGGAGCATAGGACGTCAGCCAATAGCGGCTGAGAATAAAAAAAAAACAGCGACCCGACAAGGAATGAAACAGCGATACAATTTTCAGAACTACTTGCATTGTTCGTAAACATTTCTGGGAATATGGCTATAGTCATTAACATTGTTTTTTTTTAAATATTACTTCATTAGCTGTATTATTGTTATACGTTTTTAAACTCGGTATGCCCTGCAGATGTTTTTGAAATAAAGTTCCACCAGGTTACCATACAATTTTTTTACACCACGTTGGATCAAAGATCATGTTTCATTTTGTGTAATTAAATTTTTGTCTAAATAAATTATGACATGCTTAATCCTTAACTTACTAATAATTTGAACTAAAAATCTTTTAAAATAACGATGACATATGTTTTACTTTCTGCATTAAATTAAATAAACTTAAAATGCTAAAAAAAACAGTAAAATAACCAATATCGGTATTTAGGGCACAAAGATTTTAAAAAAAAACACTAAAAAATTAATAACTTCAAAACTATAAGGCCTAGGCCAATAAAATTTTATGTTTGAAACAGACAGAGATCCCTCTATCACCTACATCTCGTTGGTCCACTACTTACGGGGCACCCTGTATAATTATGTAAAACAAAAATAGTTCTAACAATATTTTCTGCGAATATAAAATGAATTTTATTTATTGCGACCTTGGCTATAGCGACAATTTTTCCATAGCGACGTTAAATCTAAGTCCCTTGAATTTAGAGCATACTTAAGTACAGTTTTCATATGCATATTTGATCATTATATTGTAATATTCACTATTATTACTTATACAAAATAAAGGCAAGGAACGTTTTCTAATATGTGTTAATTATTTTTCTCATTTTTTCTTTGTAACACAATTAACAACAGTAATGCTTCTTCGTTGAAATCCATCGCGTAACTGATAAACATTACTATAATTTACCAAAACATTACTGACGCAAGTTTCCTGCGACACAGTCACGCCACTGAAGCGCTTCTCTTTGATAGCACTACGGCAGCGCTTCGTCACTCCTCTAATTCGAAGGCGCCTTAACGGCAAGAAGAAGGCTTTCGAAAATTTTAGTTCTTAGGATTCTTCATGATTCAATATAAATAAAGTTAGTGCCAGGTGGGTACCCAAACTTCTTTCGAGTTTGCAGCGAATTGAGTGAAACGCGTTTTCTCAGTTTTAGAAAGATATACACGATACGGAGTGAGTTTCTTGGAGTCAATTGTTACGACGGACTAAAGCATGGTTTTGTATTGTTTCTCTCTCCAAAAGGGAATCGATGGAGTGGCGTCGTCGTGATGAAAAGCCGCCTAGGTAAGCCAAAGTAACGCAATCCACCAAAAAGATAATGGCTACGGTATTCTATGATTGTGTGCATTGAAATAAAAAAATGATTTGTAAATATATGTACTTTTTTTCTTTCTTGGGCCGGTAACTTGAACCTTCCCTCGTATGTATTCATTAACAACGGTTAACTTTACTCATTATTAATGGAGATAATTGATAGAAATGGAACGCACTCCAATTAGTTATAGTTTTATCCGCTTACTAGTGTGGCGCTAGGTGTGTCAAAAAAAGATATTGTCATGTCATTACGTGTACAATTTGTAATCCAACAGTTTAATTAAATAAAACACAATACTAAATTACCAATTTATTATTTGCTAAAAACCTTCATGGTAGCAAAGCGTGGTTGGTTCCGTAGTTGCAAATAATAAATCTGGGGTAATTCCGAAGTATTACCGAGTACTGAAAAGTGAGGTTATAAAGCCGGCATTCTCCCGCACAGCGTCTGTGAAAATCTGTAAAGATGAGCTCAAGTATATTCAATATCGAGAAGTTGAATGGACGAGAGAATTTCTCGACATAGAGATTCTGTATTAAAACATATCTGGAGTACGAGGACTTGTGGGACTGCATAGAATATGGTGATGAAAAAATCACATAATTAAATTCCTTGTTTCAATAGCTTTCTAAAAAGGTATAAAAAGTCTATAAACGTAAGCACTACATGTTCTAAACAAGTATTTCTTTTATGGCATCTGCATTAAAATTGTTTACATAGTCATATTTCAGCTCATCGATTTAGCGACTTACTAAATTTATCTTGTTTCAAAAACTGGCGATTTTTTTTATAAAGCATTTGACGAAACGCTGCGAATGAAATTTAAGTAAAACAAAAAAAATCAAAGTTTAAAATAATAATGAATTTAAATTTTGCTCAAATTGACGACCACGGTTTCTGATACAAGCACGAAGCCTTTTTCTTAAGTCAGATCGAGTGACTCTCCCTGTGAGCTGTTCTCTTATTTTGTCAGCAGCAACGATGATGCGTGACTTTAAATCTCCTATGGTATTAATTGGTGTTGTGTACAGTACAGTAAACATTTCATGTGATCCCATAAGTAATAATCGCAAGGTGTTAAATCAGGGCATGTTGCAGGCCACGGTATTGGTCCGCCTCGGCCAATCCGTTGCCCGTTTACCTGGTTTATTTGTTTTTTTTTTATTTAGATCATCAGCTTAACAACATCTGAGCACAGTTCGCTCACCAACGGGTACCATTTCTTTTAATGGGTTAGTGTTGTAATATTCTGATTTTTTTTTATATTTTAATTTTGTAGGCAGACACAACACCCTAACCATTTATTTATGCATCTCTTGCTCACCACTTCTCACCCTTAGAACGTGAGGAGGCAGCAGTGTAGGTAGGTAGCAGTTAGTTTTTTTTTTGAAGTCTACATTTTTGACCTCGACAATATTTAACGCCCACATTTTTGGCACGCCTACACTTAAACCCCTACAATTTAACCCCCACAATTAGACGCCCACAACATCTAATTGGAACTTTACGAAAAGATAGGAAGCATTTTCCTAAGGTTGTCGTTTCTACGAAGCTGAAAAAAGGCCAGTTTATAGCGAAAGAAGGTGAAGATGGGATAACTATTTTACGATGAAAAGATATATAAGATAAAAAGATAAAAATAGATTTTAGAAAAGAAATACTAAAGAGTTTTATGTCAAAAGCCCTTCGGGCCGAACGACAAGAAGAAAGAGAGACAGAGCGGAAGTTCTTGCCGAGCACATAGAAGAGCAGTTTACTCCGAATCCACCCGATCCTGCTACTCGCGAGCACCATGAGATGGTGGAGAATCACGTGAAGGACGATTTCGTCGGCGGCCCGACACCGAGTCTCGACGGAATTGAGTTTATCTCGCCGTCTGAGGTCCGGAAGGTCACCGCGCGTTTGAAATAACGCTCGGCGCCCGGCCCCGACGGCATTCCGAACGCGGCGCTGAGGCGACTTCCTAAAAGAGCAACCGTTGTTTTAACGCGTCTCTTTAACGGTATCCTTCGCACGGTCTGCTTCCCGACCGTCTGGAAGCACGGGAAGGTAATAGCGATCCCAAAACCGGGGAAAGACCGCCGTCTCCCGGAGAACTACCGCCCCATAACACTGCTGTCAACCATAGCAAAGCTGTTCGAGAGGCTAGTTCTTGTTTGCATGAAGCAGTCACTTATTATAAGGGACGAGCAGCATGGGTTCCGGGCTGGTCACTCGACCACGCTTCAGTTGACACGGGTGATTCATCACTTGTCCAGTGAGTTCAATCGCGGCCATACTACTGTCGGTGTCTTCCTCGATATCGAGAAGGCATTCGACCGTGTATGGTACGCGGGACTTCTGTACAAGTTGATGGAATCCCCCGTGCCGGCCATGCTGGTCCGGTTGATGGCGTCGTTTTTGAATGGTCGGACGTTCCATATTTCTGCCGCCTCAGATCCACGCCCCATACGTGCGGGTGTACCGCAGGGAAGTTGCGTCGCCGCACGTATACGCGATCTTCACAGACGACATCCTGCCGCAGCGGGGCGACCCGCCGCCGGGCGGGATGCCCGTTATGCTCGCTCTATTCGCGGACGACAGCGCCTACTTCGCGTCGTCACCCTCTGTTAAGTATGCGGTCGTGCGAATGCAGCGTACGCTCGACCCCTTATCGGTATGGTTGAGCAAATGGCGAGTATCTGTTATCGTCGGTAAGACCGACGCCATCGTGCTCGACCGGAAGCGGGCCAAACTGGCGCCGCTCTGTCTGCGGGGTCGCAGCATAGAGTGGCGATCCGCCGTTAAGTATCTTGGATGTAACATCGATCGCGCGTGCGAAAGGCGCGCGCGATGCTCCCGACCGGTGTTGACATCCAGGTTATCGACGCGTACTTAGGTGCGCATCTATAAAACCTATGTTGGATCTCGTCTGACCTACGCGGCGCCGTCTTGGCTCGCGTCGGTCTTTGAGTCGTTGCGTAACCGTCTGCAAGCACAGCAGAACCTGGCCCTTCGAACGATTTGCGGGTCGGTCGCTACGTCAGGAACGACGTAGTAGCGCGCGACTTGAAAGTCCCAACGCTGGAGGAATTCGTAGCCCATTACGCCTTTCGTATGTACGACCGGGCCGACAATGGGCCGCACGCGCACTTCAGGGGCTGCGCGCCCCTACACAGTCGGCCACTTGACGGGCGCCCACTTCCGCGGGAGCTCTTAGGGCCGGTCTCCTCCGCCCATCTGGGGGATGACTGCTGAGGCCGCATGCACGGAGATCGTTCGACCGAAGTCCGAACCCCCGCTCAACAACGGGGTTTACGACACCAGGAGGCTGTTGACCCCCTCGAGTAACTAACTGCCCGGGCAAGGAGGGTTACCTCGAGTCCCGAAATCACCACGTGTGGGCCGCGCCCCTTCGAATAGGGCGCCGCCGCGTAGGAAGTCCCGAACAACAACCGAACAATCCTTATCAATAAGTCGTCAAACGTCAACTGATACAAATCTCTGTCAACAACAACCAAGAATATTACCTGAAAATGGATACAACACGTGAACGAGCAGCTCAAGTGGTTACATTATTGGAACAAGGACAAATTCAGCGTGAAGTGGCTCGTGTGCTTAACATGAGCCAGTCCGCTGTGTCAAAAGTTCACAGGAGGCTTCAAAAACTGGTAGCTTTCACCAGAAAATAGGATCTGGTAGAATTCGATGCACTTCAGAGAGAGATGACGAATTTATTGTCAGCACTTCTCTGAGAAATCGCTCTCTCACCGGAGTGAGTTCAAGTCCAGCAGGAGCTCAGAGAAACACGTGAAGTGGCTGTCAGTAAGTGGATAGTCAGAAGACGACTCAAGGGAAGAAACTTGACTCCAAAAAGGCCCGCTAATGGTCCAAAACTGATACCATCTCACCGTACAGCGCGCCTCCGTTTCGCAAGGGAACACGTTAATTGGTCATGAGACCAATGGCGCTCGGTTTTGTTCTCCGATGAAAGCAGAGTATGCTTGCACAGTAATGACAGACGAAAACAAGTATACCGGAGACCAGGAGAACGATTCGCCCGATTCGAACGTGTATTAAGGAAAAAGTTGTTTTTGGAGGATATTCATGCATGGTGTGGGGAGGAATTTCAACAGACGCAAAAATTGGTTTTTATTGAAACTGGCTCCCGAGCGGTGGGTTTAACTGCGGACCGGTACATCAAAGAAATCCTTGAGGACCATGTCATCCCTTATACCGGTTTTATTAAGGATTCCTTCGTCCTAATGCAGGATAATGCCCGTCCCCACTCTGCGGCTTCCGTACGACAATATATGGAGGCTGTCCAAATTCGTTGTATGGACTGGCCAGCGCGTAGTCCGGACTTGAATCCGATAGAGCATTTATGGAACAAACTAAAAAGAAGGATTCGAGGTAGAAATCCCTCACCAGCTACGCGGGCGGAACTAACCGAAGCGTTAAAGGAGGAATGGGATGCCATACCCCAGGATATGGTCAAAAACCTTATTGCGTCCATGAAAAACCGATTAGAGGCAGTAATTAAGGCAAGGGAGGAATACTAAGTATTTACAATTTTCTTTTTATTTCAATTGCAACATCTGTAGTGTAATTTTAAATTTTCTTTTAAATTTATTTCTGTAATTTGCAATTGTTTGTTCCCATAAACTTCATCTTAAGATTTTTTTGTTAAATAAGGGTTAAGTTTAAAGAATTTAGGCTCACGTAACAGCTAAAACCTGTGACTAAGAATTTTAAAAAGAATCTGGGACCTAGGGTTAAAGTAACTTGAGCTAGAGATATTTGAATGCGAGTAAGAGGTTTGAATCGATTTTTTTGCTCCCAAGTGAAGATTCCTTAAAATGCTTATAGATTTGAAGTTTACAAAATGTGCAGAGTAACACCTCGTCAATTTTATAACTGCAGGGTAATATGGGGCAAAACCGGACAAGGGGTGAAAGCGGATCGTTACAATTTTTTTACAACGTGTTCACAACGAAAAACGATTGACTTCTTATATTAAGCGCCTAGTTAACGCTGGTTTTGCACCTGATAGGTCTACTATTAGATCTCTTGCCTATCAATTTGCCGAAAAACTTGAAATTAAGCACAAATTTTCTAAAGACAAAGAGAAGGCAGGTCAAAATTGGCTCTCTTCTTTTCTAGAAAAAAACAGAGATATTTCAGTACGTCAAGCAGAAGGTCTGTCTGTTGCAAGAGCCCAACGAATGAATCGAAAAGATGTAAATGCATTTTTTAAACTCCTGGAAGAAGAAATGGTGAAATATGATTTGATTAAAAGACCCGAAAATATTTTTAATGTTGACGAGACTGGAATCCAATTAATAAATAAACCTGGAAAAGTATTAACAGCCAAAGGAGCAAAGAACATTCATGTAATCACACCTCGTGAAAAAGGAGAAACAATTTTTCTGATTGCAGTGCTGAAGGCCGTTTTCTACCTCCAGTGTTAATAATGAAAGGATTTAATAGAAAATCTCAGTTTTCTGATGGCTTACCAAATAGGTTTAATGTCTAAATGAATAAAAAGTCAACATATATTAATTCTGAATTATTTTTGCGTTGGTTTAAGGAACATTTTCTACCCAAAAAAAACAAAGACAGATAAAACAATTTTGATTTTAGATGGCCACACCTCACATTCTAGTTCCATAGATCTGTTAGATGTAGCAAATGAAAATGATGTCATAATTATATACTTGTCGCGTCACACTACACAAGCCCTTCATTCAACCTCTTGATCGCAGTTTTTTCAAACCTCTGAAAACCTACTATAATCAAAAATCAAATGCATGGATGTTGAGAAATAAGAATAGAACTATAACACGACTACAGATTGGATCATTAATAGGGCAAGCATGGGTTAAAGCTGCAGTCGTAGGATATGCTACATCAGGTTTTAAAGCTTGTGGAATATTCCCATTCAATCCTAATGCTATCCCAGATCATTTCATTGCTGTATCTGATTTAACTGAAGTTGAGACTCCTGCACTTCCTCTTGAAAGTGCTGCCGCTGCAGCTCTATCTCCACAACAACCATCAACTTCCAGAGAAACACCCAATAGTAAACAAACCCCTACAAAGATACTGGAGGAGGCTAATCCAATCCCAAAACTTGACAGTGAAGCGAAAACGAGTTGCTTGTGTTTTGACTTCTCCTGAGAACGTACATAAGAAGATTTCCAATATTAATTTAATTAAAGGAGCAGCTAAAAGACGTAAATTAGCTAGTGCAGAATTAATGTCTTCTTCTTCTGTGTTAGTATCCAGCCCAATTGAAGATCATAACAATGTGTGCGCGGAATGTTGGGAAAATTATTATTTAACAAAAAAAAAAGACTGACTGGATTAAATGTTCCTTATGCCAAAAATGACTGCATGAGTCCTGTACAATGTACCCTCCACATTGCAATAATTGTGGTAGGGAAATGATCCGCAAAAAGAACCAAAAAAAGGGGTCAATAACATATATGACATCTCTCCCATACGTTATGGGAGAGATGGCCTACTGTCAACTTATAATTTTTTTTTATTAAAGCCTAAAACTAGTTAATTGTATTTGAATATAGTGTAAACTCCATGTAACGTCACTCGATTTAACGACAAACTCTCTAAAGCGTCGAAATCAATTAGCTTTGGTTGGTTTAGCTTGTCTTTCATACAATGATACTCGGAAAATTCAAGCAACGTCATAATATCAACTATGGTAAAATAAGTGGCGAAGCACGAAGTGTTAATACGAATACCAACATGGCAGGAAATACGGTAAATCTTCAAACCTATATCGAAGTAGACGACTCCCTGCTTCAACGACGACGGCTTCACTCACATACAAAGAAATTTTGGATTCAGTGAGAAAAACTGAGGATCAAGAACAAGGAGATGAAGATCAGACGGATGAGCCTGAGCCTCCGCCGAGCATTAAAGAAGCTCTGGAAGCAGCTAAGTTATTGGAAAATTACTTCCTTTATCACCAAGATGCCTCAATATCGCAAGATATGAATAAAATAAGTAAAAAAATACAACAAAATTACTGGTGCAGCAAAAGACGTCAGACAAAAATAACAGACTATACGCAATAGCGTTCAAATAAGATTCTTTTTTACGTACATAACTACTAACACTAGTCTGAAATAAACTTTTTCTTTTCTAATTCTGATTTTTCTTCTCTCCATTTAACGACAACTCTCTATAACGCCATAAAATGTACAGTCCCTTCAGTGTCGTTATATAGAGTTTACACTGTACTTAATGTTAGTGTACCTTTAAAATAAAAGGGTTGATTTATATTGCATTTTTTATTTTTACTTAATTTTTACAAAATGTATGGCGTCACTCCCACTTTTACCTTACATTTTTTTTGACGATCAGCATGATTAAGAAGTGTTAGGTCCATGGTCCATAAATGTCCAGCTTGAATAAAGTATGAAGGCGATATGAGCATTCAAAGAACACCAAAAAGTAATGAGAATCTGAGATATTATTTCTAAAACGAATTCCTTTCAAAGTAGAGTATGATGATTCTATTGGAAGAAAGCTTCTTAGTTGAAACATATCACGAAGAACAATGAACATGACATGTCAAACAGTCATGGCAGTGAAGAATAATAATACATTGAATTAGATTTTCTGAAGATAAAAAACCTCAAACAAGGTATTCCACCACCACGTCAAAAACTATCTGCGAGGGGTATCTCGGCTGAAAGAAAATCGGCTACTCACTAAACTTGGCCCACTGTTAGCCCAACAGAAGGGTTTTTTGGGAAATCTTGCCTGTAAATGGTATCTCGGCTGATCTCACTTAAACTTAAAAAGAATAAGACTGATATTTTTAAAAAGTTATTATGGTTAAATTCCTAAAGTAAGTGCCTTAATGATTGTGATAACTTAAATGTATGTTTTTTTGACTTCAAGAAGATTTTGTTTAATAATTTTTAATTTTGATAAATGTTATGTAATTTTCTTATTTATTGTTATAACTAAATAATTTTAAAATTGTAAATTCAATGTGTATTGATTACTGCATACGATACAAGTTCATTTATATTTGAAATCTGATTTACATAAAAAATAGGTTTTTATTATTGTGATGAGTAAGCTTTTTTTTTAAAATTTAAATAGTTTTTGTTTAAGAATTTTGTGATTAAATTTCCATACTGAGTGTAATAACTTAAGAATTAAAAAAAATGTTTTATATATTTAATCCGGCGAGCATGAGCCAGGGTATTTCATGCCCTAGTAAAATTTAAATGTTGTACATTTTTTTAAATCTTCATCTAGCAACACTAGCTCGCTCAGTAGCTGGAGGCAGGGGCGTGTGAGGGGATAGTGGCGTGATCGAAGCGCGGCGCAGAGCACCGGCCGTGACATTTGTGTCCAAACTTGTTTCAAGTATGTTATACCCTGACTCATTTTTGACGTATTTTTTATGTAATGATGAATTTTAACTCTTTCTTTATTTTTTTCTATTATTTTTATTTATTTTTATGATTTACTGTATGGGTTGTTATTTTTCTTCCTTTAGTTGATATTATTTTATTATTATTTTTAGTTTTTCATCAAAATGGATATTGTAAGACAAGAAGAGCGGATTCGTAGCATGGTAGAGGAGGTACCAACTGATAGTTCTGGTGAATCCAGTTCAGAACAAGAAACTGATCACTGTAGCGAGCACGAAGTGAATTCGGACACGGAGCAAGAGGACGATGATTCAGTTGATTTTTCATCCAACTTCACACAGGAAGTAGATGTAGCAAATGAAGTAGATAGTGACCTCGAGGACAGAATACCATTGTCTCTACTCGGACAGAGTTTCAGGTTCTCGGCAAGTAAATGGCCCTTTTTTATGTCCAAAAATGGTACCAAGTAGTATAAAAATTGTCAGAGTCCAAACGTGCGTCTTCGTTCAGTAAACATCGTTATCGAGCATGCTCAAGTAAAAAATATTGCAAGTGATTCTTGCTACCAAATAGGAATGCTGGAATATTTTTGTAACTTCAAGTATGCTACAGGAAATTTTGACCCATACTGATTCAGAAATTCGCCATAGACAAGCCAAAACTGCTAGTGCTTCTTCATATATGTAACAAACCACTTTATCTCAATTGAAAGCATTAATTGGCTTATTGTACTTAGCTGGTCTAGTTAAATCTAATCGAGTGTTTGAAAGATCATTGGCGAACTGATCGAACTGGTGTTGATATATTTCGCACCACCATGTCACTGCAGAGATTCCAGTTTCTTCAAAATAATATTCGTTTTGTTAACAAATCTACGAGAGATGAGATGACGAAATGCGTACGCCCCAAGTGAGTTTCTGACTATCGACGAGATGTTACTATAATTTAGAGGTCGATGACTGTTCCGCATCTACAATCGAAAGAAACCTGCTAAGTACGGGAAAAAATTTTTAGCTCTAGTAGATGCAAAAACCTTTTATGTTTTGAATTTGGAGGTGTACGCAGACAAACAACCAACGAGACCATATGCAGTTAGTAATAAACCCTTTGAAGGAGTGGAGAAACTCATTCAACCAGTAGTAGGATCGCACCGCAACGTCACATTTGATAATTAGTTCACCGGATATGAGTTAATGCTACATCTACTACATGAATATCGGCTGCCGTCGGTTGAAGCTGTACGTAAAAACAAGAGACAGATTCCTGAATATTTCATTAGAACTGGCAGACAACCTAACAGTTCACTCTTTGGGTTTCAAAAAGATGTCACACTTGTTTCTTATGCATCATAGGCGAACAAAGTGGTTGTTGTTATGTCAAGCATGTATCATGATAATTCAATAGATGAATCTACGGGACTTAAACAAAAACCTGAAATAATAACATTTTATAATTCGACCAAAGCTGACGTCGATGTGGTTGGCGAGTTGATAGCCAGATAACGTTTCTCGGAACAGTAAACGATGACCTATGACTTTATTATATGGTGTCTTGAACATGGCAGCTATCAATTCTTGCATTATTTATCGAGCAAATAAAAACGTTACGATCAAGAGAACAGAATTCATTCGCAATTTAGGCTTAACAATAATTTACGAACACCTACAGTCAAAAAGATCCAAAAAATATTCCAAGCTACATTCGCCAACAAATCGAAAAACAGCTCGGTGAGCCCTCACCTAGGCATGTACCTAAGTGTAACTGGACGATATGTCAGATGGCAGGGTTTTCCAAATAACAAAGATAGAAAAACCAAGCATTCCTGCAATACTCGTGCCAAGCCTATATGTATGGAACACGCAAAATTGTTTTGCGAAAGTTGTGTTAATTTCGACAGTACTGATTAATCTTATTTTCAATATAAAATAATAAGAATGTATTTTTTATCGAAGAGGATCTCATTATCTATCAGTTTAAAATTTATTTCTATTTTCCATTCCAAAGAATATTTTTTTTTTAATTGATAATTTTTGTTAACCTCTAAACTTTTGTTTCTGTAATTACATAGGATAAGAAAAACATGAATAAATAAAAATTATTAAGTTATTAAAACACTTCTTTCAACTAATTCTGTTAAATAGTTAATTGTTTCACTAAATAAAATTAACAAAATTAAAATAATAATAGTAAGAAATATATTATGGTACATTAAATTATGGGTATGTTATACCCTGTAACATTCTTGATGTAACTTTTTTTCATCTCATGCTCGCCGTGTTAATATAAATTATAGGAGTTCACATAAATTTTTAATCTGATTTTTATAAAAAAATAATTCCTTGATGGTTGTGACAATACTTAGTTACTTGCTAAGGTAAGGTGCCAATATGTCAAATATAAATAAATAAATAAATACAGAAGATTGATAATTTTTAAAAATAAAAGTTTATTAATAGGCTTTGTTTTATTAAAAGTATTTTATATTCTATCACCACTTTTTGTTTCTATATATATATATATCAGAATGAAAAGACACAATTGTATATATGTGCCTTTTCATTGTATTATTTTCTATGTTTATACAAAATGTTAAATGAAAAGTCATATGTAAATTATGGTTGGTATGACTTTTATACTTAATATTATTATTTTTCCTGTATTTTTCATGTTATGTAGAATGACAAATTGTTGATTATTTAATGTAAGGCTAACAAAATATAAATTATAATATAAAATGTGTAAATGCAATTATTTGCATTGATATATTTTATCTAAATAAAATATAGCAATGTATTTTCCCTTGAAAACTAAGAAATATTTTAAACAGGATTTTCTCCACATTTACAGAAAGTTACAATTGCCCTTTTTATTTGTGACGGTATAATTAGTCTATACCTTAACCAACAGCCAGAATTGATACCTTAAAAACATAAAAGAATACTGAAAAGAAGTTAAGTATATTAATTACCAAATTTATACCTTGTTATTGACCATGGTAAAAACCTTAACTGGAAGGTTTACCTATCCAATTTAACTGTAATGTTTTGCCCAAACATTTCTGTGACTTTTTCCTCTTATATGTATAATCAATATTCATTCCAATGCATAATTTCTCAGGTCAAAGAAACAGTTGGTTAATACAGCAGTACAATCGTCCTGCCAAGCATTCGTAGATGGTTAACTACCATCTTAAAACACCTAATCATTGGTCATATTGGATCAAGAAGAATTAAAAACAATAATTTATTGATGGTCAAGGCCAAAAAATTATACAATGGATTACCATAAAGAAATGAATGCAAAATGGTTTAAGGAACGGTTTGGGATGGATTTGACAACACTAAAATCCAATTCTGTTGTAGATCTAGGTAATCCCTTACCACTGCATATGATAGAACCTGATTAAAGAGTAAAACAAAAAGAATACAAGAAAGGCTGACGAGCAAGAATATTCAATTTTAAATATGACAAAGGTCAACAAAAAGAATAGAAGAAAAGCTGACAAGCAAGAATATTCAATTTTAAGTATGACAAAGGTCACTATTATAGATATCACTGTAAGTATAAATTTACTCCAATGGGTTAATAATTTGACTTTAGTGTATTTTCTCTATTTTAGAGCTAGCTCAGTTGTTTGCAGTCAAACAGTTTAATTATCAAAGTAACACAACCGCATTTGGATGCAAATTTGTTCTTCTCCTTTTGTAAAGTTTGCTTTGAAAGTAATTACCTCAGTGGTGATAAATGCTGTTTGTTGTCTTTATTCACAATAGCAAGAAATAGATCCTTAAGCGATGAACAAATTGTCTAATTTTTGAAAAGCAATCATTGCAGAAGATACAATTTCAAACATACCTGAAGATGGATATTAAAACAATTAATTGGTAAAGATTCCTCTGCTATCATTACCAAATAAGTATCAAAAAATTGAAGACACCAACCCAGATAGTGAAAACACTTTTTTCTATGAAAATTTAGCTATTTCGAGTAACAATATGTGGTTCTTCTGTAACAGTGTGATGAGCGGTGATGTGCTGTTGTCGAATTGTCATACACGTGTAAATGTCACAAGGATTATGCCTTGTTATGATTTTATGAAGCTAAAAATTCAATTCACTCACAATATTGCCAATCAATTCGTTTTCAATTTCTTCGCGACTGATCTTTAGGATGTAAGTGTAGCCTTGCATTGTATTTCGTAAATCGACTACACCTTTCCAACGAAAATAATGCTGCAGTAGACCAACAAAAACATAAAGCAATTGCTTTCTATTGAAAATGATTTAAATGCTGGGTAGAAGTCGATTTATTCGTCACACCCTCAAATGTTTACAAAATACAAGAATATCAAATACTGCCCGATAAAACGATAATAGAAAAATCTCAATATAAATATTGAATGTCTAAGATATCAAAGATTTTAACCGAATGTATTGAATACAACAACAAAGAATCCTTTATATGTTTCAATGAAACGCCGATTTTGTGTAGCAAAGCCCAATATGTTGATTTCTAAGTGCTATTACATATGTACTATGTGTATTACATGGTTATTACCATATCGTAAATACCGTAGGTTACGGTACCGTACCCTTTATGCGTACTATGTGGTGCTTATAAATTTTATGCGTTCGATCTTCATCTCACCATGAAGTAGGATTTTTTTCAAGTATTAACATATTTTATATGTAAAAAAAATTAAAAATACCTTTACCATACCCTGTATAACAGCCAAGCTGTTATATGGGCGATTAATAGATACTGTTTATTATACTTTTATTTATGGTTAATACAATAAAAAGTACAAGTGTATAAAGTGTAAGTCTATAGAGTATCATTTTTTACAATTCGTCGGTTTTGGATGATACGTGTTTGGCCTTACATTGAGCACTGGGGAGTTTGATTTAAAATGTACAAAAACTATAATGCCGTATTAAGTGAAAAAAAATTATATTAGTTTATTTTACATTTGCTCTCTTCTCTGTAATGTAATTAATCGGTGCATATAATATATATTAATACGCTACTATGAAAATATAATTATATGTACAATTTTGTTTGTTTTTTTTTGGGTAACGGTGAATAGGCACGCTGACATTACCGTTAATCCATGATTACCGTATAGTGTTAAGCGGTTTATAATGTTGCAGTTTTAGAAATTTTTAAATAAATAAATTACCAAAAGTTGCTAGATCTATATACTATACCTACCATCTAGTCCAGTATATTTTAAAAAACTATAAATAAACTGCTATTTTTGTTCACTCATTCTAACAATTATCAAGAACGATTAAAAAATATTTAATTCCTTAACTTATGACTCCGTTAAATAAAGCTCTTTTTGTATTTTATGTTTTACGTATTACTTAATTCCTACGTTTATGTTGTTTATGGTGGTATGTATCAATGTAATGTTAAAATAATTTGTTAAATACATAAATGAATGGAATACAGGGAGGTAGATGCGTAAATTAAGAGCAAAATGTGAGAATCTACCAATAAGTCGGTAAATATAGGAATGCGTGTAAGGCCTTTTTTAATGTAACATAAGCGTAGTTTTATCAAAGAAACATGTAAAACTGATATCTATATTAACATTATAAAGAGGAAAGCTTTGTATTTTTGTATATTTGTAACGAATAAACTCAAAAACGACTAAACCAATTTTAAAAATTATTTCACCATTAGAATGCTACGTTATCCCTGAGTAACACAAGATATATTTATTACTAGAAAAAATAAAGAATCCTTGCTAAAACTTCAGTAAGGTAAACCAAGGTGTAAAAAAATTTGCTTAAAAATTTTTTTCATCGCATACGCTGCGGAAACTATTGATAAAGTACACCCGTGCGTAGCCGGGGCGGGCCGCTAGTTAAATATAAAGAGAAATTTGTAGATTGTAAGTGTAGTTTGTACATGACATTAAGACGGCTTAATTAGCTTAAAGTCCGATGGGCGTTGTCGTACTACTCGTACGGAAACACTCACAATAAACGTCAAAACCTAAAAAAACCTATCTCTAATATTTACTTAAATTGTTTTTCACATTCCAAGATTTAATATTATTAAAAAATGAATTTTGTGGTTGTTACTTTGTTTTAAACATCTCTTAAAAAGTCTATCACTAGAACAACCACCTTAAATATTAGATGTATAAATTTCAATACATTTTAAAACATGCTGAGTAGCCTATAAATAAGCAAGATTTAGATACTAAAATATTCACGCGTGGAAATCCCTATTACAGTATAAATATAATTATGTTTTAATTATTATATTTATTAATTACAAAAATCCGCGTGAATTGTGATTCCAGCAATATTTTAATAAACAGCGTTCAAAATGAAAAGGTCTCTATGTTTTTGTTCGTTCGTTTTGTACTTTTCATTCACACATAATCATACACTATTTGTATGTACGTATTAACCCTATTTATTTTTAGTATAGTACTAAGTTATTATGATTTAATTTTTATATTTAGTATTATGTATCATCATTTTTTTAAGTTACTCAAAGCAGTGATGCATAATTTGGAGTGATTTGAATATTTTAAGAATTATAACTATTTAAGTACACTAACTTTACTAACTGTTTAGTAATAAGTAATAGTAGTTGGAGTGGATTATTATGAACATTAGTAGTTGTGTAAATATAAAGTTGGTTTATAAATTAATTAATTGGCAAAATTCAGAATGTTTTTGCCACATAAATCTATTACTCTGTACATCCTATATCTATGATTTTTTGTTAATCTCGAATAAGTTAAATTATTAATAAAATTGAGTCATTCGTAGTCACTCATCGCATCACTAATAATCGATATGTAAAAGAAAAAATAATATAAAATTGTCTGTGAGTGACAACTAGACATTCGGTTATTTTTGTTTTGTTAGTATTACAGGGTACTCTTTGGTTGTTGTTATGATTGATGTAATGTCCGTGTGTGGCAGTGCTGCCAATCACAGGGAAAATCCCCGATTTGCGGAGAATTGAGGGTTAGCGCGGGGAAAACACGGGGAATGATATAAATTGGGAAACCAGATCAATTTTTTCAGTTAGCTAAATCTATTTCATGTCAGGTAATACTTACAATTAAATAATCACGTTCGAACTTCGTAGGTACAGCCAACGCTACTAACATCATGTTGAATGGCAGCACCACTCAAATGTCTGCTCAATTGTTCTTTGAACACGATTTTGTATTTTCTTTACCTTTTCTACACTATAATTTATTCACTTTTATATTGTAAATTTTTTAAATTGGTACTTACACTTGAAATTTTTAATAAAATTGTAGAAAAGTAGTTAAAGTGCAGCTATTTTTAAACAATATAAAAAAGTCAATTCCTACCTAGGTCAACGAAGAAAATGTTTATTTCAATTAATTTTTATCAAATTTAAACTAATTTTCTGTAAAAGTGTTTTTATTCCGAAAATATCATATGGCTATTTGAGGGGAATGAATTAAAACACACTGGGAATTTCGGGGAATTGCACTGACGTGACGCGGGGAATCGAGAAAATTTTATTGGCAACACAGTGGTGTGTGGAGACAATCAATCCAAATATGGACACAATATGAAATTTAAGTCAGTCAATAATAATGCGTTGTTTGCATTTTCTTTGTGCTGTAGTAGTCAGTAAGGTAAGGTAGATATTTTAATTTTTGAAATATTTAATTTCAGAAATAAAATTGTATCAATTATTAATGACAAGTTATTCTGAATCCGTTTACAATATTGGGGTAAAAATTCAAAACTGAAACTGATGAATAAAAAATGTGGTACTACCAGTGTGTCAAATGTTTGGAAATTTGTTCTCATAGTCCGGAGGTATTTTAAAGGTAGTGAATTGCATTATATGATCTTTTCGAAACTCAAATCTGAAGATAAAGAAATTAATTATAATATACTTTGATTTACAATTGTGAACTGGATAGTTTAGTCTTAACCCTTAAATGCATGATTTTATGCATGATTTTATTTTTAGACCGAGAAAAAATATATTTTGGAGCCATGAATATGCTGATTTAGGGAAAAATAATAAAAAAAATAGTTTTTTT
>PDGT01000124.1:83624-97602 GCA_003671415.1 Megathymus violae
GGGGGGGGGGCGCTAAAGCGCACGGTGGAAGCGCTCGCGGGCGCTACGCCTTTACTGGCGAGGAATGCAGCGCAGATGCTGCTGTCGATCTTGTTCCCGGCGAAAACGCGGAGTTCTTGTATGAAGGTTTCGTAGTTGGACTCCATTCTTGTGCTGAATCTCCCTGCCGGAGGCAGGGAGTGACCTGTAAAAAATGTGTCCGCTATCCCTTAAGGGAAATAGGGGCTCACCGTCACCCTTGGGAGGCCCCAAGTGCAATGGGTTACCGGTCTTCCGGATTCTCCCAGTCCTGAAGGGACTGAGAAGCGCTCTGGGGCAACGCTAAACCGGCTTGGTTGTCACCGTAAGGTATCCACCGGTTTAATTCGCGGCGCGAACAACACTTGGTTATTCCGACTTACGTCGGAACAAACAAGCGGCCTGTACCACTATGCAGCGGTAGAGGCAGCGATAATTTCGGCGATAATTTCACCTCAACGTGGTACGGGGGCGCGTAGCTGCGCGTAGCGGTCTCGTAGCGTCTGCGTAGCGCGGGGTGTGGCTTGCTGGAGCTCGTAGTCGATCGTAGCTTTTTTGTAGTACGTCTTCAACGTCTTGTACGGTCGGCTGCTTGAGCGGGAGTGTCTTGTCCTCTTTGGATGAAGCCTTGGAGGCTTTATGTGTTTGGCGCTTATTGCGCTTTCTCTGGACGGTGGTGAATCCGTCGTCGTCATATCGAGACGAAATTTCCGAGCCGTTGTCGGTCTCATAATAGTTGTATTCGGTTTCGAAGGTCCTCTTCCTTGAGCTTGAGATAGAAGCTGAGTCCAAAAACTCGACGTCGTTCTCGTGCGCGGGGGTGTTAGCGGTGCCGCCGCGAGGGGCGTGGGTTACGCCATAATGCGCGGAAATGACGCCTGGAGACGCTGTGGCGGCGCCAAGGGGCGCGGGGGAAGCGTCTGGAGACGCGGGAGGGCCGTAGTGGCTCACTGAGCGCGTGTTTGTTTTGGAGCGGTCCATTGTGGACTAAAAGTGCAGTTGATTTTCCGGCGAGCCACCCTGCGAAGCAGGGAGGTAACCTGAAAAGGAATTGGCCGCTATCGAAATAGGGGCTTCCGTCACCCTTGGGAGGCTGCAAGTGCAATGGGTCACGGTCTGCCGGTTTTTCTCAGTCCAGAAGGGGCTGAGAAGCGCACCGGGTCAACGCTAACCGGCTTCGTTGGCACCGTAAGGTATCCACCGGTTCAAAACGCGACGCGGAATCTATCCGAACTAACTTGTTTAATTCCGATTTTCGTCGGAACCAAACAAGTGGCTTGTACCACTATAGCCGTGGTAGGGCGACTACAGCGACAGTTTCGGCGATAACAAACCTGTTCGTGGTGCAGGGCGCGTAGGCTCGTAGCTTATTCGTAGAGGCTGCGTAACGCAGGACGTAGAGGCTTCGTACTCGTGGCGGGTGCGCGGTGCGGACGTCTTGGTCGGGCGGCTGCCAAATCCGGAATGATGTTTTTGACCAGTCAGCGTTAACCGTCTTGCGATCTTCTAGTACAATAGCGGCGACGTGACCACCCTTTACCACAAACGAGGCAACCATTTTTTTTAAGTGCTCCGTGAGTGTATCACTGGCCGCTTTTGGCTTGTCTTGGAAGATCCAGACAGTTGACTGCTGTTTGGAATTTGGATCGTAAGCATACATCCACGACTCGTCACCACTAACCATCTCATAAACGTGTTTTGACTCTCCTCGGTTGAATCGCTGTAGAGTTTTGTGACACCATCTAACGCAGGTTGTTTTTTGTCGTCGCTAAGCAAGTGTGGTATCCAATGAGAGATCAACTTTCTTACGCCAAGTTCTTCGTGCAGGATTTTTTGGATAGTAGTCCCTGAAATGTCCACGGATGCCTCCTATTTCACGGTATGGCACATGACCATCTTCGACGATTAACTGCCGCACGGTGTCGACATTCTCTTGCATCACGGCGGTTTTTGACGACCTTCACGTGGCTTGTCACTGAGGCTAGAGTGCCCACGTTGAAATTCTAAATACCAGCTTCTACAGTCCTAAGACATGGTGCTGCATTTCTAAACACAGAAGTGATCTCCTCAAAGCACTGAAGTCGCTTTAATCTCCTTTGAAAGTTGTAGAAAATTATCGCACACATATTTTCCTTTGATATTTCCATTTTTACAACCGACTTGTCGTCACCTTTGAATAGAAGCTACAATAAAACTATTTGACTAATCCAAAAACATTCTTTTGTTTTCGAATTCTAAATTTAAAAAGATGAAAAAACCATATGTCTTTTTTTTAATAATCGCGGGAGGTTTGCAAACGACACGATTGAAAAGGCAGCCCTCGTACTACCGTGTATAAATACATCGTATACAGTGTATAAATGTGTCAATTGACTTAGTAACATTACATGTAACTGTATCATTAAAAATTATAAGCTAACAATGTAGCTAACTGACGTTTATATTTCAATGGCAGATACATAGTAATTTGTCAATTTAAAAGATGAAATAAATTTATTAATGTCAAAATAAAAATTGCATCACTATCATGGTTTGTCAAATTATATGATTTAATTTATATATGTGCTCATTTTTTTGTTATTTAGATTATTACAGTATGGAAAAGCACATATGTTTAAAAAATTTACTGTCAGACTATAGAATCACCAACAAACATTATCTATTTACTTATGTAAACATTATAATTCAAAATCCTTATTTTTATCCACTATCAATGTGTTCTATTTTTAACCATTGGTGTTTTGTTTCAAAAAAGGAGGAGGTAAATAAAACAATAATAATGAGAAAGTGCTTTAATTACATTTAAAAAACATACATATGACGCACATGTCATTCATAAAAATATACATATACATATATTTATGCCAATGCTTAATTTTCGATAATGTGATAATTCCATAATAATAGCATACAATAAAAAAGGTACATTATAACACTATATTTAAATGTTAATACATGCGTAATTACATATCTCAAAAAGTACATTATCATTTTTTGATGTATGATTTCAACCATAAAGTGAATTCTCACACCTCTACTCCACAACAATGATATATCCTTGTTGATTGATCCCTTTTAAAATGGGTGTCTTTTGCTAGTTTTTTAGGTGGTCTAATTTTAAATCTTGTATTATTTTCTCTAAGGACAAACCTTTATTTCCAAATTGATATCTTTGAAATCCAATTTCATTAAAAGTTGTTTTTCAATACATCCTTCTTCATACGTCCACATATAATCACTATTATCATGCGTATTTTTTAAAATGTCTTATAAATAATTATAGAATATGTAATTATTATAGTTTTTCAATGGCATATCGTGCACAAATCTAGTGCAAAATCGGATTTCTGGTATATCGTTTCTGTACAATAACCATTTCGATAAAGAAATGTGCAAGAACATCACTTTATGGTACTACACGTTATAAATACCAATTTCCTTATAAAAATACATCATTGACATGAAATCCATCTCTATCTAATATAAACCAAATTTTACACATTTTAAATAAACTCTATGCGACTATTTGCATCAATGGCCACAAAAATGTTATTAGCCAACACTTCACTAAACACGGTGTACCCGAAACACTGCACTCTGCACGGCACGCTGCTTAACATTTGAAGCCACTCTTCATTATTAACATTTTCAACACCAATCATGGACTCCAAGTGCGAAGAGATGTCCTCCTAAATATTAACAACAGCGTTCACCTTATCATCAGTATAGTTGGTTGACTGGTAAACACTACAAAGAAGAATTTTAACATCACAGAATATGCGTGACAAAGGTATTGCTCTCTGCCACAGACGTAAACATCGGTTAGCCCTAAAAATGTCAACCAATCACTCGTAACAGTCATCGCGTATCGCATTTGTCAGTTGTTGACCGGAATGCATTGTGCGTGATATCTTGATAACTGTAAAGCTGAAAAGTTTTACAACAACAATCCACAACTTGCTGCTTGGAACCTTATTTATTTATATGTACAATCCCATTTGAAGTTGTTGAAACATATCCTCCTCAAGATTATCAAACCTCGAAGGAAGTGGTTAACATGTAACCATTCTCCAATTGAACTACTGTTTGCAGTGAATTAGTTTGATATTTAAATTGCACCTGAGTAACTTCAACAACTGTGTAAGACTTTTGTCTATTTCGAGATCGCTAATCTTCACTCATATTTTAATGGCGCAGCAATTTAATTTTAAAAGAGTTTGGTTATTTGTCATTTTTTTATTAATTTAACATATAAAACAACTTTTCACGACTTGAAATTATTATTAATATGGCACTAGTCAACTGCTTTTTATAGTCCTTATTAATCTGACCTACCACTAGGTAATCACTGTTTTTATAGCAATAACCCCCTACCATTAAACTTTTGCACAAGCATATCCATAACAACGTTAAATTTAAATCGGAATTACCTATCTCAAAAAGTACATTACAATTTTTTGATGTATAATTTCAACCATAATGTGATGCTTGCACCTCTACTGGCTATATCTATTACAGTTTACAATTTTTAGAAATAATGATATATCTTGAGACGTATTCGATAAATTATCACTTACTAAATTTTAATTGATACTCTAATCATTCTTCTATAAAAAATATTAAAGTTGCAGGTAACTTAATTATTTAATTATTTAATCTTTATTGACCACAATATTAAATCTTAAGGTACAAATGGCGAGCTTAATGCTAAAAGCAGAATTTTTTTTCCTAAAAAAAGGGAAGTGTTACAACTTACCACGTCCTTGGGGTTTGTTGTAACATCTATTGGGGTATGTAGTAACAACAATAAAAAACGATAAATTCATGCCTTTACTCATTTATTCTTTTCACATTTTGCTTTATTTTAAATAAATAATTAGGTAATTAACAAATATAATGAGGTACTCCTGTAAAATGTTTCTTCTATTAAATAATAAACTAAAATATACTTTTCTATAAATAATCATCAAATTGAAGATTTAAGTTTTGTACTTAAATACTACCATAACTACTGATATATCAACTAGGCACAGTAAGTCATATTACAAACCACCACTATTAAGTCTCGTAATTACGAGGGGTGATCCAAAGTTATGATAATCAGTAATAAACACAATGAATATGGTAATAAAAAAAATATTTTTCGATATAGTCTCCTAACAAGTCTATACATTTAGTCCATCTCTTTTCTAAACCTAGAATTCCCCTAGAAAAAAAATCTTGATCTTGACCCTCGAAAAATTTTTCAACAGCGGCCATCACGTCGCTATCGTCGTCAAATTTTTTGCCCCGGATGTGTTCCTGGAGCCGAGGAAAGAGAAAGAAGTCACTGGGGACTAGGTCCGGCGAATAGGGGGGTGTTCCACAAATTCAAAGCCCTTTTCTTGAATGGCAGCCATGGCAACTGAAGCTTTGTGAGCCGGCGTGTTGTCTTGGTGAAACAGCACTCCAGCCCGCAGTTTGCCGCGCTTTTTCTCCTTGATAGCATCCCGAAATCTTCTTATTTGTTCTGCGTAGTAGGAGCCCGTAATAATTCCTTTAGCGTCCCAAAAACGGACGCCATAACCTTCCCTGCTGAGCTTGACATTTTCAATTTCTTCAGTGTCGCACTATAGAAATATAGGCGTTTGCTGATCATAAATCTATAACTTTCTTATTTCTTATAGATACAAACTTGAAATTTTGCATAGATGTAGTAGATAGTATGTGAATTATATGTATATTTTAAACATATAAAGGCTAAAGCTTATTAAAATCATATTTAGTAATAACTTATCGCTAAAAATAAGAGGCGTATTGTATATTTATATCTACGGTAAACAAACATTAAAATCATAACAGTATACATTTTGAAGGTATATTTAAACAATCTAAGGGTCCGAGATGAGTTCTGTCACTTTCAGAAGAAGTAGAGTATCTTCGTCTATTTCCCTAATATTCTTTATATGTATATGGTTTCCTAATACTTGTTATGTAGGGGTCCAAGGTATACAGTAATGTATGCAATACGTCTTCGTTTGTTGCAGACTACGAACATTTTCTGGCATGATGGAGTCTAAAATTTTTGTAGTCTTTATTCCGTGACTCTTGCGCTTCTCTTGACAGCTGACCAACTGGTAACACTGCGAAATATCGTATGACACTTTCTCCGTGTATCAAAATTTTGTGCACTGATGATGGCATATAGTACCAGTTGTATTTGCTAACATATATTCTTGCCGTCTCTAAAGCATAAGCGCCAAATTTTTGAGCATCCATCATTATACACGACGACAAAGCTTATAAATTTATATACAGTCTGTGTATCAGTATTTCATCAATACCTGTTATTTCAGTAGAACAACGGGTATTGTAAAAAAACTTTGCTGTATTACCATCATTGGAGTTGCCGCTTACTTGCCGTGGTTTATCTATAATTAAACCCAACTCCCCACGAAATCGTTTTTGCACAATATTTTTTTCCCTGTTTCATACGTTTATTTTCGTCAGTCGTCGCTCACCACTTTTCAAATGAAAGGTTGTATGAAATGTGTAAAATCATTTCCATACACCTAATCCACGCATGTAACGTCGATAATCCATATTGAAAACAATTTTCGTTTTCTGGCCTCGCTGTTACTTTCTCTATATCGTGCATGAGACGTGGAGTAGCACCACATATAGTACATGTTGAACCTGACGGAGTGTCAGTTAATACCTGAGCTACCTTTCCGTCTATCATAGTAAGGAAAAGTTGATGTTTACCTGTATTCCTTCACCGCACCTGTTAACTAAAGATGGCTGCAAATTATCAATTTGGCTTTGTATATTAGCCACAACAGTCCGAGTTTTTTCAGGTGTCTCTTTAGAGAATTCAATTAAAATCGGCCGACAAAACCTTACCGAAGAAGGCACGGGATTTTGCCTTAGAACAGTGCGTTGTTTCATCAGTTAATTTAATGGGCACCAAAGACGCAATGAACAAATTAGCATCTGATTCAGATTCCTCTGGAAGTTTTTGTCTATATTCGCTTTGCCTGGATGATCCGTCACACCCCCACTTGCTATACAAAATCAAGTTTTTAAAGGCAGTTGCATGCAGAAATTCAATCATCAAAATTCTAGCTGTTGTGTGATCCAATAAATCTTGCAATGAAGAAATTTTCGCATAAGTATTGGTAATTTCTATTGATGAAATTGGTGGATAACAGCTTTGTTTACAGTTCTGTATTTTGTAATAATATGGTAGCCACAAAGAACAGTTTTTTTCGTTGGGTAGGTTCCGTAGGTACAAATACTGGGCTTTAGTAAGATCCAAGTCAATGTAAACACTCAAAGCTTCTTGATCGGACAGCATTGTAATCTTGCCTGCACCAACTGATTCCGAAATTGTTTTCTTTTTTTCTTTGTCTGCAGTCCTGATAACTTCAACGAGGTCCGCCTCGGTTCCTTCTCCCATCGAACGTAATCCTTGCAAATATGCTCTGTAAATGTTTTCAAATCCATGTTCTCTGAGTAACGTAGTATTTTTGCGTCTCTTACTCGATTCCAAAGAATTTTCATATGAAATGTAAGGCCTTCCTCGCTTTTCAGAAGTTGAAGGTATTTCATCTTCAGCCATTGGAATACTCAGAGTTACAGAATATTCTTCATCATGCCAATTGCTATTTTGGCTAAGAAACGAATTCTTTTTACGCGAAGTTTTTGCCCAACGTATATTGAACTGAGGTAATAAGTGCTGCTGGAAATCACTAATTATCAACCTAATGTTAATTTCTTAAATTTGATAATTTTCCCGTAAAAATGTAGACAAAGGCGAAATATTTTTGCCGTTTCCAATATAATAAAGAACTATTTCACGTCTTGAACACTTAAAAGAACTCATTGTTCTATTGAATATTTAATGTATCGCAAGCTAATGACGTACAATAACAATTGTGAAGATGTTTTTGAAACCATATCGCACCTTTAGAATTAAAGTGACTTAACTCAAAATTCCCGAAATTCCAGATTTTACTATAAATTTACTTGAAAAAGCCTACTCTAAAACCCCATGGTGAAAAAGAGCTCGAATTCTGAGTGAGAAAGGGAAAAAGGGAAAACCTCATACATCAGTCTCTTTAAATTCACTCAATATCACACATTTTTTAAAACTTTCTTCGTCATATCCAATAAATTGCAATTTTTGAGTTAAGTCACTTTAATTCTAAAGGTGCGATTATTTTATATACTAAAATTAATTGGGTGGTGTGCACCATTTACCACTTTTATTTTGCATGAGTTACCATATCAGGAGTGCAAAATGATGTCAACACGATATAAAATATAAATGATAAATATTACCACAAAAACCAAAGGAATCCGTTATCTATTGAGTTTCCATGAAATTACATTTTGAAGTGTTGCGTTGCGTTGTGACGTAGTATGTCCGATAACTTCCAAGACCGCATATAACCGCAGCTAATTTTCTTATTATATTCTATACTGGTATTATATGCATAAGATAAAATAAAATTTAGAGCTTGGGGAAGCTTGGATAACTGTTAAAAGTCTAGCCTAAATTGGTAAACATGCTTTTTCTTGCATTTCATGATAAAAAATGTGAATGAGAATATTTTTCATAAAAATTTAACAGTAATATTAAATACTAAATCTGCAATAAATTGCCTTTCTTAATATGTAACACAATATATGACATTTTTTGGAATTAGTGCTCAAAATTTAACTCTGTTTATAATTTTGGAGTCGAATTTTAAAGAATTTTCATAACGTCAGTTCCCAACGTCATAATTCTTTAATTACAGTGCTAACTGCATAAAACGTGCGTGAATAGTATAGATCAACTTCTTAGCTATAAAATGAAACGAAAAACATGTGCAATTTGCAACATTTCTAAAATGTATTTATGATCAGGCCTTGTACTACCATAATTCACAGTGCGTCGGTTCGTCGGCTCGTTTCCATGTCATTGATTGTTTTTTGGTTTCGGGATCAAAGTGGTGGATCCAGGTCTCGTCCATGGTCACAAAACGTGTCAAAAAATACTCCTTGTCCGCTTGGAACTTTTCGAGATTTACTTTCGAAGTGTCGACTCGTTTCTGCTTTTGTTCGTCGGTTAACATTCTGGGCACCAAACGCGTGGAGACTTTTCTCATATGCAATTCGTTCGCAATAATTCTTTGAATATTGCCATATGAGAACCCTGTGACACATGCTACATGCCTGATAGTCAGTCTTCTATCGGCCAATACAATTTCTTCAACTTTTTTCACGTTTTCTTCAGTGAGGGACGTGGATGGCCGTCCTTCCCAATGTTCGTCTTCTGTCGATGTTATTTCCAGCTGTGGAATATGGAGGGGAAGAGTCCCCTAATGTTTCCACTAAGTCGCTGTGTATGTCTTTGGTAGACATTTTTTTCAGGCAGAGGTCTATGACAGCTCTGATTTAATTTTTTTCTATTTTGAAGTTCACTCCCCAGAATTTCGTATTCAAATGAATACAACTCTCGGAAACCATGACCTATTTAAATGATTTTTTGTACCTGACCTAATGAATACCTAAGTGATTAGAGGACAATTAATTACTATTATTCTGTGCACTGGAAATAACCGGTTATCATTACTTTTGGATAACCGTCGTATTTCGTAGTTCTAAATCTTATAATAAGCAGCCTTTTAATAAGCCAATTATCAAAGAATTTATTCTTCATCTGAGTTACAGTTGATACAAACAAAAGAAATAGTATCTCTTCTGACACATCCTTTACCTGCCCACAAAAGTGTGGGTAAAGTGTGTAAAGACATACCATACATTCTATCCAATCACCTTTTGAACCACTATACCTTTCGCTGCAAACTAGACAGTACCACCCTTTAGATTCTGAATCCGAACTTAAAATCCTTTTCTTAACTCTTTCTATTTCATCTTTATTTTTTGCTGATTTTTTACCTTTGCGTTTACCTTTTCCCTTTTGTTTTTCCTTTTCTTTATTTTTATCATCTTTTCTGCTTTTTTTCATCTTTTTTTCATATTCCATTCTCAAAGCTTATTTTTCGGGTGTGTCTGTCAAAACAGCGGACTTCCTCTTGGGCCTACTATTAATATTTGTTTTCCGAGGTGGTGCCTTCGGTAATGGTCTAATCTTTGATGGGGAAATGTAATTTTGACCAAAGCAACTCGGGAGTTGCTTTCTTTGCAGTTTCGATGTGAATTATAATTTCAGACGTTGTAGTATTATAGAAAAAGAATATAAATATGTTACAAGAAAAAAAATATGTTACTAGAGATAATAGCTTAAGAAAGAAAAAAAGTTACTTGGGTACTTAAGAAGAGCGTACGTTAGGGCGCACGAGATGATCGGAGTCGCCGGCGTTCAGCGCACGGAGACCTCGGCGACTGGAGCGTGCGTCAAGACGCACGAGACGAGCAGTCTTCGGTGTTCGGCACATGTAGACCTCGTTCATTGCAGCGTGTGTTAGAGTACACAAGACGCCAGTACCTCAGTAGATTTCCGGCTATGAGCGCGAGACGGTTCCGTATCGTGGTTGAAGTGATGTGACTCCACTCGCGAGACTATTCCGAGCGAGACTTTTCGAGACCTGATTGAAGTGCCATGACTCCACCCGCGAGACTTCCGCACGAGACTTTCCGCGTGAGTCTGTCAGTATCGAGATTTAAGTGTTATGACCCATACGCGAGAGACTATTCCGAGCGAGACTTTCAGTATCCTGATTGAAGTGTCCAAATTCTACCCGCGAGACTATTCCGAGCGAGACTCCAGTGTCCTGATTGAAGTGCCCACACGCGATAGACTGTTTCACTTCGATACGGTTCGCCTTTATATGTTGAATTTTCAGGAATGATTCTCTTCTTTGTGTTCTATTTTACGAATTTAAAATTTATAACCAGCCTAATAAATTACATAACCTTAAACGACAAAATTATACAAATTAAAAATAAAAGTTATCATGATGACAATAATTTTGTCAAATTTTTGACAACAATAACAAAACATTAAACATTATAAAATAATTAAAGAAATTACAGAATGAATTTCTAAAAGATACAGGAAGTTATAAAAGAAGTTAACCAAAGCAGTATTATAAAAGTTGCAAACTATGTGAGTACCAAAATGTTACATATACAAACATGTAAGTATCTAAATACTACAACGTGCTGATGTCTAATTCAGGAATTGAATCAAATATTTCTGGATGATCAAGATTCAACGATAAATTTTCATACACATTTAGAACATTTTCTAATTGTTCAGTAGGGTCTGGACGATCAGTGACAAAAGAGGACGCAAAGTCACTGTCTTGGAAAATATCAACATTCAAAAGCAAAACGCCGGAAGCCCTAAACCCACTCATAATAATAGGACTTTACCTATGAAATTGCCGTTTTTCATGAAATAATTGAAGCGTATTTTTTTTCTATATTTTTTATTTCTATTAATCAAAGTAACCACCCATGCAATCAATGCATGTTTTCCAACGCGTTGGTAGCTTATTGATGCCCTTTTTGAAAAAATCTGCTAGACGGGAGGCAACAAATTCTTCAAAGGCATTTTGTACTGCCTCTCGGGTATTGAATTTTTTTCCCGCCAAGAAGTTATCCAAATTCTGGAAAAAGTAGAAGTCTCTAGGCGCAAGGTCTGGTGAGTACGGCAGATGACGGAGAACTTCCAACCCCAGCTCTTGTAGCTTAGAGACCGTCTGCTGTTGTAGTATGAGGTCGCGCGTTGTCGTGCAGGAGCAGTGGAGCCGAACGATTGACCAAAGCTGGTTGGAGACGTGCGAGCTTCGCCATCATTGTGTTCAGTTCTTCACAATACACATCTGCAGTAATGCTCGTCCCGTTTGGTAAGAAGCTGTGATGAATTACACCCGCGTTAGACCACCAAACAGTGACCATCACTTTTCTAGGGGTAAGTTTTCGTTTAGGGCATTGTTTGGGTGCTGAACCAGTTCAACCAACTTGCTGAGCGCTTACGATTGTCGAACAGGATCTATTTCTCGTCACAAGTAAAAATGACAGAATTCCTTCATTTGTATGCCTATTGAGCAGTGCAAGGCACGTCTCGATGCGTACTTCGCGCTGGCGATCATTAAGTTCGTGGGGTACCCATTTGTCAAGCTTTTTTACCTTGGCAATTTGACACAAATGGACCAATATTGTTTTGATGCTAATGTCGAAAGCTAATTCAGCTGTAGATCGAGTTTCATCAGCTTCCACAATCGCCTTTAATTCGTCATTGTCGACCAAAGTTTTCGGACGACCACGGGGTTCATTTTTCAGGTCAAAATTTCCAGAACAGAAGCGGGCAAACCAATAACGGGTGGTGCGTTTCGTTTGTAGTGTTCGCTCCGAAAACGTTGATGTTGCGTGCCGCTTGTGCCGCTTTGCTGCCACGACGGTACTCATACTCCATAAATAATCGAATTTTTAACGTATCCATGACGACGAAAAATGTTCGAATGCGTTGAAAACAAAACACCAACTATTAAACAAATGACGATTTTAGAAAAAAGAATTCCATGTTTTAAAAATAAAATTAATTTGAAATTAGAATTATCAATAAAAAAAAAATATTTTGATTTGAAATGGCCAGTACAGCAGAACGGCAATTTCATAGGTAAAGACCTATTATTTGCAGGGTTCAAGGCAAGCGGTAATGACTCCTTCACTACACCTGGGATGTCATATATTGTCATCGTTTTCCTTAGATTACTATGCATCCATGCTGTCTGTGCCCTATTCATGTAATTTTTAAAAGGGCCATGGACACCTACGTCCATAGGTTGCTAATTGTGGGAGTAATGAGGGGGAAACGATAACATGATAACATTATTTTCTTTGGCTTTTTCGACAACTACAACATTCACATGTGAGCAATGATTATCGTGCAATAACAGCTGTTTCTGTCTTAGTGGATTTCGCATGCTTATTAAAATGATCCATCAAAACAAAAAAATCTTTTTTTGTCATCCACCCTGAAGAATTGCCAGCTCCGATGGAATCTGGAGGTCCACCTCGTATTATTTCAGAGTATTTAAGCCTGGAAAAAATGAACATCGGCGGAATGAAATTACATGCAGCGTTAGTGGCACAGACAAGTGTTACAAGTGTTCCTGTCTTAGCTGATGTGATGGCGCCAACTTGCTTTTGACTTCGAGCAGCAACGATTTTCTCTCGTGTTTGAACAGTTGAGACCCCGGTTTCGTCTTATGTTCCATATTCGAAAAGCGCTAAATTTGTATTTTTGGAGAAGGTGTTGATATAGTTCAAAGAATAATTAACGTTAGTCTTATTAAATGATGTTGCTCATCCCTTTGATGTCGCTTCTGGAGTCCTTAAAGACAGGTGAGGATTTCTGCGCATGAAACTTTGGAACCAGTCTAGACCAACCCTGTTATTTTGATGCCAAGAAGGGGAAATATTTTTAGCTCTAGGTTGTACAGCACATTGGTATGCTAGTTTCCTTATTTTCACAGGAAGTAATACAAAATATATTTCAGCACACTTGAGGATATATGAAGACATTATACATTCTTATTCTTCTGTGAATACTTGTCTAGGCTTGACATACCGAACTTTTGGACTTTCATCATTCTTCTTTTTCATAATGCATCTATAAAAAGATACGTGACATAGACCGAAATGGTTACTCGTCTTCCGAATACTATATTTGTTTTCTAAAACTTCAAGTGCAGCTAATTTATATACCCCCTGGCTTTGTATTGTATTGCATTGTATTGCCCGCTCAGTTTCTCTTATACACACTCTCTTTAAAAAAAAAAAAAAAGGAAAGGAAAGGAAGGAAAAGGAAGGAAAAGGAACAAGTAACATACAGCAATATGGAGGCAAGTTATGACATGTTACAACCTAGCCCAAGATTTTGTTACAATTAACCCCAAGGCATTCGTAATGTTTAATACGTGTGAATTATTAAATCAATTTAGTAATCTACATTAAAAAT
>PDGT01000124.1:97610-108067 GCA_003671415.1 Megathymus violae
GGTCGAGAGTTCGCGTCGGATCGCGGGAGTTGGCGAGCGCGAGGACGCGCGCCGTCGGCCCGCAATTTTTCGCGTGCGTCTCGCCTCGATCGGCCGTCCGGTCGCGGAGCTGCGACGGTTTTTGTGCGACGTTTTTCTCCGATTCGACCCCCTATAACTCCGCCCCCCTTCCCACCGGTCGGGCCCGGTGCGCGCGGTCGTCCCGCATTTTTCGAGACGCGCCACTAACGATAAGGTCGAGCGACAGCCGGGCCGCGTGCTTTCTTGAAAAGGATCGGAAAGAGCGTTTTTTTTCTCTAAAACACCGCCCTGGGGGCCTGACGGACCTTCCGGGACGCCCCACGAATTAACTGTTTTGTTCTTATATTCTGAAGATCTGTTTGCCAGTCGGCAAAGGCCTCCTTCAACCTTCTCCATTCCGTTCTGTCTTGAGCCACTCTACTCCACGTCACTCCTGCCGCTTGTCTAATGTCATCGTCCCACCTTTTCTGCGGTCTTCCTCTTTTTCTTTTTCCTTCGCTAGGATACCACCGTCACACAATTTTGCTCCATTTATCTTTTCCTTGAGCTTTCTAATCTTGAATGTTATGTCTATTACCTTGGTTTTATTTCTAATGGTAAAGTTTTTCAATTTATCTGATTTCTTCACGTTTATCATACTCCTTTCCATTGCATTCTGGCAGGTTTTGAGTTTATTTATAACATCCAGCGTTAGTGTCCATGTTTGGCATCCATACGTAAGGACAGGTAATATGCAGGTGTTAAATATTTTACTCTTTAGTTTTATATTTAGGTTTTTATTTTTCATAACCTCTCTGATGGCCCAGTATCTCTTCCAACCGTTGGTTATTCTTCTCTGTACTTCTTTACGAATTGGATCCTTTTGTGTCATTACCTGTCCCAGATAGACATATTCCTGTGTACTCAATTTGTATGTGTCCTAAATTTACGGGGTGTTTGTCACCATTTGTCATCACTCTTGTTTTTTGTGGGTTCAGTTTTAATCCTACCTTCTCACTTTCCGCTGACAGATAGTTTATCATTATTTTTATATCTTCTGATGCTTTAGCAAATAGCACAATGTCATCCGCGAATCTTAAGTGTGTTAGTGAAACACCATCCACATTAATTCCGTAATTTTGCCAGATGAGACCTCAAGATTGATTCTAATACCGCCGAGAAAAGTTTTGGAAAAAAGGGGGCTCTTTGTCTGACGCCTTTACCTATTTTAAATGGTTTGCCTTTCTTTTCTAATTGAATTCTCGCAGTGCCGTTACTATACATATACATTTTTTATCAAGCGAATGTATTTATGTTCAATTCCTTGTTCTAATAGTGCCTCCCATATCTTTTCGTGAAATATCGAGTCAAAAGCTTTGCTATAATCTATGAATGCAATATAATATGTAAGTTTGTATTCGTTGTATTCTTCCAAAACTTGGCGTACTACGTGAATGTGATCAATCACAGAATAATCTTTGCGAAAACCTGCTTCCTCTATGGGTTGGTGGTTGTGTAATGTTTAATTGATCCGGTTTAATAAAATCTTAACAAATATCTTGTATATGTTGGACATAAGGCTAATAGGGCGCTAATGTCCAATATCATATTTATCTCCCTTCTTACACAGCATGATTATGTTAGACTCTGTCCATTGCTGTGTGATAATTTCTGTGTTTATGATAACATTAAAAACATCCATGAGGACAGGAATAATCACTTCTTTGGTTTGTATTAGGGTATCGTTATTTATACTGCCTGGTCCTGGTGCTTTATCATCTACTCCTTGCGTATCTATGGCTTTCTTAATTTCGTCAGCAAGTATGCTGGGAGTAGCAGAGATCTCCTTTAAATCGACTTCGTTCTGTGTAGTTTTGGATTCATATAAGTTTTTGTAATAAGATGTGGCAATTCCTAATATGTCTGTTCTGTGGTATTTCCATTTTCCGTTATCATTTTTCATTTTTGTGATCCAGTCCTTTGTATGTGTTAATTCTTTATTTGCTTTCTTGACACCTCTAGTTTTGGTCACATACCATTCAATAGTTTCCAATATATTTTTTCTCTTATCCCCTCTTATGCTTTCCTTGATTTCTTTGCAAATGTTCACTATATGCTTTCTTCTTTCTATTCCCTCTTTTGCCACTCCACGTGTTTTTTTGAGCTCCTGCTGGACATGAACTCCGGTGAGAGAGCGATTTCTCAGAGATGTGCTGACAATAAATCGGTCATCTCTCTCTGAAGTGCATCAAATTCTACCTGATCCTCTTTTCCGGTGAAAACTACCAGTTTCGTGAAACCTCCTGTGAACTCTTGACGCAGCGGACTGGCTTATGTTAAGCACACGAGTCACTTCACTCTGAGTTTGTCCTTGTTCCAATAATGCAACCACTTGAGCTGCTCGTTGACGTGTTGTATCCATTTTCAGGTAATATTCTTGGTTGTTGTTAACAGAGATGTGTATAAGTTGACGTTTGACGACTTATTGATAAGGGTTTGTCAGGTAGGTGACCATTTATACGCTTAATTAGACAGATAATGACTATAGGTGTCAACGAGGTCAAAATCGTTGTGCACCAATCACAGTGCATTGTTGATTAGTCCAAAAGATATCGCTACCATATTAGATGTAATTCTAAAGCTGACATCTAAAACTTTAAGATTTTAAAACGAATCTGGAACCTAGGGTTAATATAGATTGAACTAAAGATATTTTAATGCGAGTAAGAGGTCTGAGTCGATTTTTTTGCTTCTAGAACACTATGATTAACTCGCATCAAGAAATTTATAAGCACTTTGAAATAGAGCTCCAATTCGTACAAAACACGATTGTAGAATGTTTACGCTCTTGCATGCGAACATATTGAAGTGTTAACTTTTAATTTTAAGTGTTCACATTCTTTTCACTATTTGCTCACAATAAAATCATAAATTATGTGTTTGGGTCTCTTCAAGGCTTTGTTTCGATAAAGTTTCAAGAGTTTGTTTTGATAACCTATTTTGTTTTCTATGTTTTGACACTTATGACTTTCATTTTGCCTTAGGCACATTGCCCCAGCTCTAGGTAAACAGGGCGATGGTCAGAGCCCAGGTCGTCCAGGGTCTCAAACGCTCTCATGTTGAGAGTGACACCCTTGGCTAGGGCGAAGTCTAGGATATCAGGGGAGAGGTCCACCTGATCAGGGAAGTGTGTCGGGGAGAGAGGGGAAAGGACTTCCACATCCCGCACGCTGATGTTCTTGAGGTGCTTGACGTCGCTAATCGGTGTGTTTGGCGTTGAGGTCGCCGAATAAGATGACTGAGTCACGGAGCGTGAAGAGCGCCTCAAGGTCGGCTTCGCTCAGTTGTCCTTGTGGTCTATAAACCGAGGCTATGATCAGGGACGGATGTCCTGTCATGCCCAGCCTACAGACGGTGGCTTCCATCTTGGAGAGTGCAGGTGTCTCTATACATGTGCTGTGAAGTGATTTCCTGTAGTAAATGGCAGTGCGTCCACCCCGAAGGTCGTTGACTGTTATTCCGTGTCACGGAATACGAAGGGATACTCAATCCCTTAGAAGTGTTGTACTTTAGAAATGTGTGTTTGTTTTTTGGACGAGCAATAGGTCTATGTTCCTATTGCGAACGAATTCTCCCATTTCTGAGATGCTACCGCGCAGGCCACGCGCATTATAGGAGACAAGCGTTACTCCTCTCGGTTTCGTTCGTCCGGTGACGACTGGAAAAGCGTTAGTCGCTTGGGACATACACATCAAAAAAAGTTTGCGATCACTAGGAAACAGATATATTTTTTATAATTGTAACTTTATCAAAAAAAAGTGTTTATACACTCGCGTGCATCCGAATCGACTCACCTCCACAAAATGCATAAATGGTGTAATATATTTTTAAAGAATAAAGAAAATATAGGTATATATATTTTTTTTAAAGCTTATTTCATAGGCTTTAAAATGATACCATAATCTCAAGAATCTGCGCAATATTTTCGAATTTATTCGAATTCAATTTACAAGGTCACAAAAATTTAATTAGTGAAAAAACAAAGGATAATTAAAATTAAATGAAAACAAAAAGTTATGATAAAATTATTAAATCAATAATTAGTGTTAATAATAATTAGTGTGATTCGTGCTATATGGCAGCGGGCATTATCGTACATAAGAAGGAAGCCATCTCCTATAAAGCCTTCATAGGGAAAGACGTGTTCAAGGAGAACGTCTTCCACATATCGGTCTGCAGTCAGACCGCCTCCTCGGCCTCCACTAGGGATGAAAACAAGAGCTGTTTTTCCTTCGACAGAAATGCCCGCCCACATCATACACGAACCTCCGCCATAGGACACTGTTTCGGCGAAATAACAATGCGAAAATCGCTCGCCTGGACGCCGGTAGACTCGAGCTCTCCTGTCGCTGCCATGCAGACACACTCTGCACTCGTCAGTGAACAGGACCGATCGCCATTGTTCAGCCGTCCAACCGATGTGTTCGCGAGCAAATGCAAGGCGTGCTTGTCGGTGGGCTGTGGTCAATTTGGGGCCTCAGGCAGGCCGTTTTGGAGTCAGGTTGGCATCTTTTAGCCGTCTTCTAACCGTCCATTGACTGACAGCGACTCCACGAACCTCTCTCAGCCGCTGCTGTACAGCAACACCGGTGAGATGGCGATACTGAGACTTGTAGAGACGATAAAACGGTCGTCTCTCTCAGAAATATGCCGCCGCCGATTGTTATCTGGCCTCCTAGAGTAAGAATTTGTCTCTTGGAACCTTCTGTATACCCTGGATACAGCAAATTGGCTCAGATTTAGTCGACGAGCGACTTCTCGCTGGCTAAAGCCCTGTTGTACCAAAAGGACAACTTTGGCGACTTCTTCTGGTCTTGTATCCATAGTGGCGGCGAACTGGTAATCGTATCTTGCGGAAATGTGTTCAGGTCAACTTCTGATAAGCGACTGATAAGGGTGCGTTGCTTACCCCGTAATATTTATATAGGGGGTGGCACAGCGAAACTCGTTAGTACTGCAAGCAGTAAATTTTACGTTCATGCCACGATATTTTCCAAAATGGTGATTGGATTAAAATGATAAATGTGTTAATTTAAAGGTAAAAGAATAGGCTTTAATAAAAAAATACCTATTATAAACTTTTTTTTTTTAATAATAACACACTGTTTGTCTATTTTGTATGGGTGAGTTGATTCGGTTGCACGCGAGTATATATATTGTTTCCGAGGCAATGTGCTCCATAATTTGCCGATCCCGTATTCCAATAAAAATGTCATACTGGTCGACACATGGAGTTGCCGGACCGACATTAATTTGCGAGAATATTTTCCGCCTCGATTCTGGTTGAATCGGGGGGTTTGGGAATGCTCTCCAGTCGAAGAAGTTTACACCCCACGGCTGCTCCGTCGCCGACGGAAGCACATCCGCGGGTGCAACATTTTCGACGGCTTTGCCTTCAGTAGGCGCCAAGTCTTCGGCAGCATCCTCTTGATCCAAGGGTGTTTCCAACAAGCTCCGAACACCCTTGAAATATTGGGCACTAGGGTCTCATCTTCCTCATCAGAGTCATTGTCGCTGCCTGTAAAAGACGATAGATTAATTTAAAAACTTCTCATACGTTAACTACAGATTCGAGCTTATTGTAGACAGTACAGTTAATAAAGGAATATAAAATCTGTAAATTCTAAGTTGACATTCACACCACCAAACTTACTTAAACGCACCTTAAATATTGAGTAATACTAAAATACACTAGTGAAAACTAAAACGAAATTGGTTAAGCCCCTCTCTGAGATTAGCGCAGACAAACGTGTTAATTAAGTCATTATACTTACTCTTCAATACTGCCCGGTCCTGGTCGTTCCTGGCGGGCCATGGCGCGACCACCAGGCGATCGGCCACGCCCACCAGGACCACCGCGGAGCTGCGGGCTCCTACCTGCCCCACCTGGACCAGTTCGACCACCTCGCACACGCAGTCCTCGACTACGTCGACCACCATGCATGCGAGGGCGTCTGATCTCACTAAAAAAGCAAAATATGGAAGATTTTACAAAAGTTGTTAGAAATACGCAAATTAAAATGCAAAAAACTTTGAGGCAAAAAAAATCACAAATAAATGCTAATAAATGTTAGAAATTCATTAAATTCCAAAGAACGCTTGTCTATATTTGTGAATATCGGTCGACCTCGGTGCAAAATTCACAAATTGGCGGTTTAAATTCGAATTTCTAGAAACGTCTTTGAGTTGTTTACGATCTCATTTCACTGTTACGCGAAATCGTTTTTTACATTTAATGCTTGGTAACAATAAAAAAATACATTACAACAAAAGTAATGACGACAATTCGTCACCATTAGCATATTTAATATTTGTAACAAATAAGAATGAGTGGGTAAAACGCCGCCATGATGCGCAAAAAGGCAAACAATGTTTTTTGAAATAATTACTTTTGTCCAAAATCTTTATCAAATACATAGTCTATTCATTAAAAACTGATCATTACTTACCCTTCCATGATTCTGTACACTTGGAAACCACAAAACAAATCGACTGAATTAAAATAACGTGTGGTTAGGTAGCGCGCGCAAAACGAACTGAGCGATGAATTTTAAAATGGCCGTTTGTCATCCGAGTTTGTTTTAGGTTCTTGTTATTTGGCTCACGTCATTGTTTTTTTTTCTACAAGTTTTTAATGTTTGAGCATTATAGATATAGATCCATAAATTCAAAATAAATAAAAACAGATTACTTAAAACAGTCGACTGAATCAGTCTTGTTCACACTCAAACATTTTTAAACATCAGACATATTCGGTCTGCTTAACAGTCAAGCGGAAGCTGTATTTTAAAGCGTCGCTTAAGTTCCAAAGGGTAACTCACGTATCAACTTTGGGAGGTTATTGTAAAAAAGAACTCAAAACCCCATAAAAGAACATTGAACCTTTTGAAGACGATAGGAAGAAGTAACCAAATTATGCACAATTATCCACAACGCTACTACGTTATAGTGACAAGGTGATGTGCTATGTGCTATAATCTGTGTACGTATTAGTCTGTGGTCGCCATTTGTCCCGTTCATTGCATTCTGTGCGCGCCATTTCTTTTTCACTTCAATCGCAAAAACCTTGTCATCGCATGCATAACGTTTAACTTTTAAAATTGTACTACAATTAATATGTACGAGAACTATTTGAATTAGTCCAGGAATCCGAAATTTAATAAGTGGAGCTCCACAAACAACTCTTTAGTTTCAATGACTACCACCAATACGAACTCCAAAGTCGTTACATGGTGGCCATAGTGGGGAACAGAAGAAACATTTCTCGAAGTTACCAAAGAAGACTCAACCGAACTACGGGATCTGTAACTCGAGTGTGAGTTTCAAATATAAAACAGTGAAACGCAACTAATGCGTTAATCGAGATAACTCTTACTTTTTAGTACACGTGTCATGCGCGAGTGTAAGTTCCATGAACACCAACGAAAAAGTTATTCGTCTGCTCACTTCGATAATAGCATAGTTATGTTCCTCATGTTGCCAACTTGAGCGATAGGCAAAGTGTCGCTTCATTAACTCAACCTATTTTAAAAGTTCACTATTTCTAAGCCTACACCGAGATTCATGTGAAACTCTATTTAGACACATTGTTTTTTTATCAATGAGCTATCGCTTTTTCGCTTTAAGCTTAAAGAACGAATGAGATAATACGATAGCATCGTGTTGCTATAACGCCAATACTTGACGCTTATTTTTAATTATCCTTATCCTTTTATCCTTATCCTTACAATTATCCTTTTGCCTAAGGCATAAGGGCGAAAATGGCCTGAAGTACCCCAGGTAGTTTTTATTACTACCTGGGTTTCACTTTTATTGCCTCCATTGTTTTTTGCTGTAAGGGTCGGCTACCGTTCCAGAAACTTCATAAGGCTACCAACTTTCTCTTCTCGGCTATCCTTGAAAAAGCTTCGTAACAATATTTTGTTTTTATTTCTCAAGCGGTATCTTTTCTTAAATTCTATTTAATTTAGGACATGTATTGCTTTAAAAGAGTTTCGGAATAAAGCCCGTTGTTTTCGCTGATGGTCGCGAATATCCTGGCTCTGGGCTGCCACCAATATTTTCCAAGCAAAGTAATTACGTGCTGCTTCATGCCACATATTGTTTAATTAATTTCATTTAATAGGATCAAATAAACTATTAACTAAAATGCGTTTCACTTCTCAAACATCAAGTGATTAATTACTACTACGTTTGCGTATGTTTTCAATAGTTAACTACAAAATACTGTTACTCGAACGTTAATATACAATCAAGGTTAACTAAACAGTTGACGTAAACAGTATTTTGAAACTCGCACTTGCAGTATTAGTTGTCTTAACTATCTGCTAGAAGCGCTGACAATAACTCCATACATCTTGAAAATTTAAACGCAAACACGTCCGTGAAGTAATTCTTTACGAAAACTCACACTAGAGGTACTGATCCTAGGCTAATTGCTGCGAAAACAAAGAACAAAGTCGTAATTTCCTTGAGGCAGTAATGCGACAAAAGCATCACCACGTGCCAAGTTCACCAGATAAGTGTCGATTTCCCATCTTGATTCCTAAAACCTGAAATGAATATTCTAATATTAAAAACACAAAGTTTTTTAGTGTGCTAAACTGCAGCAAAGATTATTTTTTTGCGATATTGCATCACCTTTTTCGTCAAGCACTTAACCTCACAAAATAAATACGTTTACTATTAATTTCGGCGGGTTATCAATAAATTGTTATTAGTTCATTCAGTTTAAACCTTCATTTATCATCATAGTATAACTTTTTTTGGTTAATACGGTGCAGATCACAGTCTTTAATGTAATGAAGCAAATTTATTTCTGTAAGAACACGCAGAACCCATATATCAAGTCTTGAAATTAAACGAAGACGTTTGATGTGATCATGAACGGTCGAATTCGACAAAATTAACCTCTCAGCAATTTCAAGAGCTGTTATTCGGCGGTTTACATCTATAACTGCCTTTATTTTATTTTCATCAGTCTGTCCAGAACGTGGTACATCTTCAACATCGAAATTGCCGGAACGAAATTTTCCAAACCAATTTTGGCATTGTCGTTTGGTTAATACATCTTCTCCATACACATCACATAATTTTCACCTGGCTTGAACTGCATTTTTACCTTTTCGATAGTAAAAGAGTAAAATATGCTGAAATTGCTGCTTTCGATCATGTGTTGGTTTTTATATTTTATGTCCGTATTCATTTTTTAACGTCCAGCTAATAGTTTCCATTGCTCATTTTGATTGTTAACTTGCACTCGTCCATGAAACATGTGTTTCTGCTGTACAAACTGGCAAAGTTGAACAGTGACGTGGGTTGTAATCCCGTTAATATTGCATAATTGTAGTGCATCTCTACTAATTATTTCATTATCATTCTTTTGTCCCGTGCTCGGGGATCCAAGGAAGAATAAATTATATTTTTTTCGCCGGTGAATCCGAAACAATGTCTTCGTGACTCCCTTGCGAACGTGTATACGTTTATGTTGTTTTGATTTAATATCTTTAGCAAGTTTGCTATTCCTTCGTATATGACGTGTTCGTCGTTGGCCTTGTGGTTGGTTTTTAAGCAGTGCTCTTTTGCTCCAATGAGTCTCTATTGAGGGGATTCCTGAAATACCAATGTCTTTGCAATTGATACGACTTTAATTCGCTCGACATATCCTTTAGTAATTTGTATGGTAATAACTTCAGGTGTTCTGCATATTTTTTGAGCTTCTCTTTCGTCAAAAGCTTTGTTTGCACATAGGTATAGCACAAGGTTTTGGTTTTGTTTTGCAATTGCCGTAGTGTTTGGATTATTTCCCCGTTTTCTGTGTCCCCTCCGAAAAGGATTCTGTTCATTTCTAGTCCCATCGGCTTGTTCGTCGATATTAGACACTTCGCTGTAGGTATCGCATAGTAAGTTTTCATGTTTTCATCGACGTTATTATTGCGTCTCGTACAAGGGGATAGATAAGCCTCTAGAGAAAGTGGGCTTTAAATGAGTTTCTTGAACTAACAACAAGTTGACATCACACACGACACGACACGACGGGCTTCCTACGCGACAGCGACCGCCCTCTGAACGAGGGGGCGCGGCCAATGCGTGGGGAATACGGGACTCGAGGAATTCCTCCATGCCCGGGCATTTACTCTAGGGGAACCAGAACAGTCCCCTGGTGTTGATAACCCCCGCTGTGGAGCGGGGGGTTTGGCTTACAGTGCACGAAACCGATACACGCAGCCTTAGCAGCCGCCCCCCAGATGGTCGGGGGGGACCGGCCCCATGATCTCCCGCGGTAGCGGGCGACCGTCAGGTGGTCGAGTGTGGAGGGGCGCAAACCCTCGGAGGTTGGATGTGGGCCGTTGTCGGCTCTGTCGAACATGCGACGAGCGCAACCTACCACAAACTCC
>PDGT01000124.1:108819-125823 GCA_003671415.1 Megathymus violae
GGGCTCCGCTGGCGAACGATATCGCCCTGTAGGTGTACGTTGTCGTCGTAGTGGTTGTTGTGGTGGTGGTGGTGGTGGTCGTAGCGGGCGGCACTGCAACAGCCGGCTCAGCCGATTGGCGAGCCTGCTGTGGTCCTTCCTCACTGTGATCCATTACACTGCAATCCTGATCACTGTATCCAGAGCCACTGCAATCCAATTGCACTGCATCCATACACTGCAATCCGATCACTGCAATCCTGTGGGTACACTGCAATCCATAGTTCGGACACTTCACTATACTTCACAAACATATAACATAAACACTTAGGTAGTCACTATTGACACTTCTGGGAGCCGTCCTTCCCCTTCGGGGTCAGGGCTACTCGCGCCGGAGCGACCAGAAGCGACGACTGGGAGGCCCCCGCGCGGTCATACCCCACCGGGGGGATCCCTCTTGCGGGAAGCCCGGAGGGGAGCCAGCGACGGAAGGCGGTGGGTACACTGCGTGGTCACTCCAAGACGTAGCGCTTTCCCTCACGAAATAGAATGGTGTCCTGGATCGGCCCGGGCCGCACTGCACGCTCGCGCGAAAACGTCGTATGGGATAATTTTTTACGCAGCGATACAGCACGCGTTGACATCACTATTGCGAACGAATTCCTTTAACTCGGGGATGTTGGTGCGAAGACCACGAGTATTGAATGAGATGAGTGAGACGTCCTTGGGTTTATAATGACCGGTGCATCGGGAAGGCGCACTAGGCGCTTGGGTCATTATAAGGAGCTGAGTAAGTGGTGGTGCTCAGTGAGGCTGCTGAGTTGCACTGGCGGCCCGGAGTTTACGGGTCAGAATGGAAATTTCGTTAACAACATACAACCAATATTGCCATAACTGAACTTGAAATATGAACATAAAATGAGAAAAAATTAAAAATGTCAATAAAAAAAAATTGACTACACAGAAACAATACAATAATATCCTGGAACCGTTTCAACGTCCGTTACAGACTTAAATGCATTTAAAATGGCGTCCACCTGCTGTTTCGAAGTCAGATCGATTTACATTGCCAAATCATCTATCTTGATCTAAAGTACCATGAGAATTAAATAATAAAAAATAAAATCGGACTTCATTTTATAACCGCTGTGTAAGGATTTGTATTTTCATTAGTTCTTGACGATTCTCTTTGGCCGCTATCCCACTGGCGTTTTACGAGCATTGACGTTCGTCCAACGTCGCCGCTGCGCAGACGGGACGTTAATTTGCGCTTGCACTGAACGCAACGTTAACGTCGCGCACATGCTGCAATTTGAGGCGTATAATCAGAGACAAAATGGATTCCGACGAGGAAACACTACTGTTGGCATTGCTACTTCGACGACAATTACGTAAAAGAAAAAGAAAGTATCATCGTCAATTTTGGGAAAATCCTTTATGGGCCAATCGATTTTAAGAAAGTGAATATTTCGCAGTGTACTCTAATCGTATTAAAAATAGTGAACCGGAATTTTATCAATATTTGCGAATGCCTGAGACAATATTTAATTAACTCTTAGAAGTGATTCAAAATGACACACAATATTTAGACACTAATTTCAGGGTTTCAGTGTCACCAGAAAAGAGGCTTGTTATAACTTTGAGGTAAGAAAAACAATACGTTCAAATTTCTCATTCAGGGTGTTAAAAATATTATAACTTTTAAACGCTTCTGTGTATATTTTTAACTACCTGATTTATTTATTAAAAGATACTGTCTTAAATTTTACAATAATCAATCTTTGTTTGGGCGCCAATTTCCGTCGTAGAGACATTTTAGAGTCATAATTAAAATAAATGTACCTATGTACATAATTTTACAAGATTTTGTAGTTATCGGCAAACAGGTCGCTGTACATATAGTGACTCTTGTGAAGTTTCATCGCTCAGATGACTGGGAGTAGGAGGATTGGCACATGTTGTGGTTGTAAAGAATTTGAGGAAGACGATGTTTCCACAGCTGTAAAATACCCCTGTTAATTATAGTTTTGGTAGGAGTATTTTGACATTTGTCTATATTTTTAATGACGCTCATAGTTTCCATCTTTGCATCCATTTTGTAATCCGGGTGTATACCAGCAAAATCATCTACAAGTGATGTAAAAAAATTATATTCAGGTCTATTCATATCCGGATTTTTTGTCTGAATTCTTTCAGATAAAATTTCAAGTAATTTATCTTCACTAAAGACCTTTGCCTTTTCCTTTACTGATTGTCTACTAGAATCTTCTGTCGGTAATTTTTATCGTCGTGTGCGTGACAAAGGATTCAAAAATGCCATTAAATGGGAATATTAAGTAATCCTTGCTTGTGGATGCACCAGCGCCGCTTTAAGACTTTTTGTTTCTATCTCTTATGTAGTTGTCTCTAATATGCTTCCATTTTTTTGTATTTTTAATCCTGAAACAGATAAATATTTTGAGATATTTGGCAACTGGGGCTTCTTTAACAGATCTGCAGTACTCGTTTAAAAGAGGATTCTCAATAGTTCAGCGCATAGTGCGAACAACGTGCCAAGCCATTATTAACAATTTTATATATGCAAAACCACCGACACAAGCAAGATATCGGTTTAATATTGCGAAAGGATTCAAAGATAAAAGTAATTTTCCGAATTTTTCGATAAATTTATTAGCAATATGTAACTCAAATTATGAGTTTATTTATGTAGACGTTGGGAGTTACGGGAAAAGTTCTGATTCAATGATATTCTTAAATAGTACTTTCAAAAAAGATTTAAACGAAGGAATATTAGACATCCCTCCACCAACGCCAGTAATCGAAAATGGCGAACCCCTTCCCTTCGTGCTTTTAACACAGAAGCAAAAAGTGTATAACTACAGACTAAGTCGTGCAAGACGCTACATAGAATGCAGTTTTGGAATTATGACAAGCAAGTGGAGGATTCTTCAAAGACTTAAATGTGGGACTTGATTTCAGTGAGGAAATTATAAAAACGTGTTGTATCTTGCACAATTTTGTTACAATCAAGAAAGGACACTGAATCTAACATACCACGAGATACATCACTTGTAGATAATTCACATATTAACCTACAAGAAACACACACAAGAGTACACTTATCGAGAGATGTCTCTGAAAGAAATAAATTTTCGAATTATTTCCTTTCCAGGCAAGGAGCACTGCCTTGGCAAAATGATCAAGTTTAATGTTTTTGCACTTCTTCATTTTTTTGCCTTGTTGTCTTCGATTCAATGTCTGGAATAAATAGAGTACTATCAACCAAATTGATTCGTACCCCACCTTTAGCTTATTTTCTTACAGCACATCACGTGCAATTAGGTCGAAATTCGTCTAAACATTCGTTGCCTTGGAAATAACTCTGTTATTATTTGATATAAAATTGACAATACACATCTTACCACAGAGTACTTAATACTACCCTACATCTTACATTTTGTATATTTCGAGATTTGTTAATTTCAGAATTTTTCGATTTAAATAAGCATTTTGATGCGTGATACGACTTTTCGTATCACGGTAGCTATCTAAAACTATTTTTTCTTTAGATTACTTACCAATAAAAATAAATGAGTAATATGAAACGTAACTAAACTAAGTTCTTAGCTAAATAAATAATATGGGTGACCAAATTTACCAGCAGTTTAACGTATTTGCGCAGATTAACCTTAAACTGTAAAGGAGATAAAAAAGTAAGGGTCAGAGAAAAGGAAACACAATCGTGATCGTAATAATAAAATGAATATAATATCTAAAATCTAGTGTATGCACCATTGTACATGTCCACTAACCGTCGAGTAGCACCACAAATCTCATCGTCAGGTATATACGATTGAAGCTTACCACCATCTGCAATTAAACACTTTAAAATGTCAACTTGCTCCCGAGTTATAATAACTAAACTTTTATCGAAGATTACAGTTGCATTAGTTATAAATGGTCCTAAAATCAATTTATAAGGCATTGCAGTCCGTGGTACAATATAAAACAAAATATTATCAAAACAATTCCCGTCTATAATAATTTTTCCATAAAATTTTCCTACAGAGCAAACTTTGGAAGAACCTAACCCCGTTAACATTACGTTTTCTTTCATAATATTACGATTACTTAATGAGAAAATTACATTATCCGTAACTAAATTCAAATCACTCCCCGTATCTATCAAACAGTCTATTTTAACACCACTAATTTCGACACACTTTATAGACTTGTGCACTGATACCGATTTGTTTACACTATTATGCGTATTACGATCGACGCCATCTTGTCGTTCTTTTGTATGTGACGTCACAGCAGTGCTGCCACTATGCGCTGGCGCCACCGTCGCACACAATGCCCGCCAACTAGGACCGGGATCGGTTTGAACCGCCGCCGTCGTGTTGGTATTTTTCGTACACGCTGGTGCCGTATGTCCAAACACGCCACATTTGAAATATTTAATGCCTTTATTATATGATACTGATAAGTGATCTCTGCTTCCACATAACTGTGATGACGATGGTGATGGTGATGATGAACGCACAGTTGTTTTTGATTTCTGCTTCATCATCTCGTAAATAGATAATTTGTCTTTTAAAGTACTAAAATTTGTAACTCCACAAAGAATTACTTTGTTGGTTTAGTAGTCGCTAATTCCATCTACAACATGTTGTATTGTTACGTAGTCGGCAAATTTTCCTCTCTTTCCCATCTCTTTTATATGAAGCATATACTCATAGTATGTTTCCTCTCTCTTCTTTTTCCTTGAAGCTAAATATTCATGTACTTCTTTAGAATTCATGGAATCGGGAAATTCATTCAAAAGTGCCGCTTTTAATTCTTCAAAGGTCTTGTACGTTTTTTCCGTTTTAAGCCACATTGCCGCCACGCCGGTGAGAGAACGCCGTGCTATGATTAACCTCTGTACCGGTGTCCATCCAAATATTTCAGAATTCTCTTCGACATCTTGAGCCAATTTACTAGACGTGTAGGTTCTATCCGCGCCACTGAATTTAGGAATGAGCCCTTCGTGGTGAAATGGAGTCGCCGCCTGCGCTGATTGCCCCGTCTTCTCGTAAGATACTGCCGCCACAACCTCTTCGTCACCACGTTTCGACATTTTTTTTTTTAAATCGCCTCCACCTACTCTAATGCTGCAATTCTAATTGACTTCTTAATGCCTCCAATTTCACCTTCAATAGCACCTCCGTGTGTATTCTTATTCTTATACGTTTAGCACGCCACACAGTGCGTACCACGTGCCGCCATTAACCACGCCACGCTGCGACGATATTGATTTGCCAATCCCGGACGAGCTCCCAAAAATGTGGGGATTGGTGCAATGAGACGCAGTTTTGGTAGCAGTGGTAGCCGTTTATTCGAGTTCATACGTAACCGTATGGTTAGCGTGTTTCGCGAACGACAGCGTGCGATCGATGTAACATCCAAGATACTTAACGGCGGATCGCCACTCATTTCAGTATTGTGTTATTGGCATTAGTCGATGCCAATTATAATTTTTTATACGTTGATATTGATTGTCAAGGAAGAGTCTCGGATGGCGGTGTTTTTAGAAATAGTTCGCTTTACGAAGCATTGCGAAATGAATCTATAAATCTACCGACACCAAGACCTTTACCTGGACGGACTATGAATGTACCATTTTTTTTTCCTCGGTGACGATGCTTTTCCGATTTCTCCTAACTTAATGAAACCATTTTCTGGTCAACATGATCGAGGATTTTCGAAACGAATATGCAATTACAGATTATGTAGAGGTAGGTGAGTCGTTGAAAATGCTTTTGGCATATTAATGGAAAAATTTAGAATATTTCATTCCATAGCTAATTTACAGCCAGAGAAAATAAAAATTGCAGCAATGGCTTGTGTATGCCTGCATAATTTTATTCGAAGAAATGACGTTGATGATGAGGATATAATAACGATACCGGCACAAAATATTGAAATAACTCGAAATTTGGATAAACTATTTTCTTTCAGAGCAAGGACAGTTTCCATGGAAAAACTACATTTCATAAATTAAACATTTTTTTATACGGAACGATATTTATTTAGCATATATATAATGATATTCTTAGTAATATTTAGTCTGTATTCGTCTCACTAATCTCACTATTAATCAAAACGATGCACCATCATAAATCAAAAAATGTTTTAATTGTTAAATCTATATTGTATCATCAAAAATGTAAAATCAAAAAGAGTTTAAATTAATTATTTTCCAAATATGACAAAAGGCTATCCTGAGTATCTGAATTATCAATATAATTAGAATTACTAGTTGAAGGACGTACACTTTCAGGTGTCGAAGTGGTAAAATATCCTTGAGCTGCCGCCATTGTGGAAGGTCTTGAGTAAGCGCCCATTTCAGCCTGATAAATAATATTTTGTATGTGATGTTGTACTGTAGATATTGTTATAGGATCCATTTTTCGTATTTTACTTGCTATATATTCTCCGAATACCGAAGCCTCGTCGCGAGCAGATGTCGAAGCTGACATATTTTTTAAAACTTGTAGAGCTTCGGCAATATCGCTGTCTCCATCAGTACCGCATCTCCTTTTCCGGGAACTAGTCTCTGTTCCATTATCTTGCTGACTTTGCTGCGAATGCATCTGTAAATAATATAAATATACGAAATGATAAATTCTTCATCACTTTTTTTTAGAATCTTGGGAGGTATTTAATCTATCTATAGTAATAGTATAAACAGGAAAGGTTTGTTAGTTTATGAGTTTGCACTGCCGCCGGCACGGTGTGTAGGAGGCTTTAGAATGCTACATTATCATTATTTTAGTCCACGCGGGTGAAACCGCGGACAGGTAGTCTGTGATAAAATAAACAAGAAATATAGGAAACATGAATACTTACATCATTCTCACTATTAACCGTGGGTAATGGTTTATTTTTGTCTCGCAAAAAATTTAATGCCTTGTAAGCAAACCACTTTGGTTCCTGTACATCGTCTGTGCCTGCACCAGATTTACGCGACTGTTCGACCTTCTTTTTTTCCCGAAAATAATGAGAAGTTAAATTTTTTAACTTGCTCTCTACTGCGCTTTTATCAATGTCAAATACACTTGCAATTATTTTCAGTGCGTCCATTCGTTTATTTCTGTTCTTATAATCTGCATTTCTGGGATTCCATAAAATATCATTTTCATAAAAAAAATCTATTAATAGCAACACAGCTTCGTTGTCCCAGTTAAAGGACATTAAGCAAATCGCACACCACTATCACTCGAATGCCAGGAACGAACTGACTCCGGCACCCTGCGCAACCCGCCGGCACACCCCGGCGGCCATGCCGGCGGGTTGTTTGTGCGACAAGTCGGCCGCCGGCATTGTATATGTAGTAGACTTAATGCCTGTGTCGGAAAAATCCGACAAAAAGGACGGGACATAAGGAATAATTTACTCATAGATAAATCCACATAAATTAAATAAAGCAATTGTTACTGTAGAAATAAATGTGTTTATTTTATTTAATTTATAATAAATAAAGCTTAAAAATATCAGTCTTCATTTTTAGAAAGGAATGTTGTCAGTACACCTCGCGCTACGGTCGGAGAAAGACGACCGCTTCTGACGTCATAAACGAGTGCCGCCTTCTGGAATTTTCCATTATTGTTTTGCTTATGCATGTTATTATTATGTTCGTGTTATCGATAAATGTGATTCAACATGACTACAGCTGAAGAATTAATACGTATTCTGGAAGGTGATGAAGATGAAGAATTTGTAACAGACGAATAGTTTAGCTTCATCGATGAAGAGGTAATTTTTATTGCATTATTTTATTTAACCTAAAATGTATTAAGTATATAAGTAGCTTAAGCTTATGTGAGTGTCATAATATGTGTATACATAGTACGATAGATAGAGCCAGTTCGTTTACAGATATTTGTATGGGTTATCTGTCAAAACAAGTGCCAGTTAATTATACGGAACTTAATAGCAAATGGTGAATCTGGCCTTTATTATTATTTATTTAACTTACCATGTATGTTAGGCGCACACTCACTGTTGCAAATTACCCAACCATTTTTGCAGGCACGTTGGTCTGCATAAGAAAATGAAAAAAATGGCATAAAAAGCTTGGATTCCACCTTATTGACATGTTTCTGCTCAATGCTTTCTATTTGTTTAAAATAATGAGAAAAAAGCAAACATCTTGTTTAGCTGATTTCCAATTAAATCTTATCAGGCAAATAATAGAAAAATACAAGCAGTGTCCTCTAACTCAACCGTCAACTTCGCGTGGCGTCCTTGACCCTTGCCGATCTTATATAACGTTACTTTAGAGCACTTTCCTACTAGAATACCAAACGGCAAAAGTCAGCGATACAAAATCTGCGCAGCAAAACGATCTGAAACTCGATTTTCTGTGTAAAAAATCCAAAGTTTATCTCTGCGTAGATCCATGTCTTGCTGAATACCACAAATCGGCGGTTGCTTATACGAGGTTGAGTTGAAACTCGACTGACAGTATTCGGCAGTGACGAGTGTTTGTAACACATATGTACAATTAAGTGAATAGTTCACTTTTATTAGTCAAAATGGCATCTCAGAATATGTGGCCTTCAAAACGCATTTTATTTATTGTTTTTATGATTTTATAACAAAATACTCATGTTTGTTTTTAATTTAAAGGAAAGATAGAAGAAAGCCAGTCAATTTTTGATACCGGTCACTATAGTTAAGAAGAAGTAGACATTGATTTACCATCAACAATATGCGACAGTCAATACTTTGCCTACTTGCCAGAGGGTCAGTCATAGTTACGCAGCTCCGATAATACGCCAAATCCTTATAGATCTACAGCTACACAAACTCTATTGAAGACTACAGATAAAAGTACACAATATGAGCGAATTGATAGTCCAATCAAAGAAACTGCAGAAATATTGGCTAACAGTTATTTTGCTGGCGATGTTACGTAGGTGTGGTCCCATCCATAATTCGTGTTTTAAATAAATAATTGATAGATTGATTATAATTATTAAAAAAATGTGTATGTGATTATTTGAATAATTGTATAATAAGTAATAAGAAGTTGAATTTGTTATTATTTTATTGATTTTATTATAACTAATAAGAAGTTGAATCTGTTATTATTTTACTGATTTTATAATAATAAGAAATAGTATCTGTGATTACTGAATGATTGAGTTGTTGAAATTTGTTTCAGCATTAAAAAAATTAAAATAAAAACTTAGTTATGGATGTTGATTGTACCGAATCGACAGGTGACGTGGAACGAATTCTGTATATTATGCATAACGACATGTTGTTCTTCGCGTATTGCTTCTTGTGTTCCTGATGGAACAATATTAATAATAAATAATAATAAATAAACGTTTACACACTCACACCCCCGCACTAGGATTCCCTGTGTTGCGGGTGGCATGGACATACACAATTATCACATCACAAACACCCATGACCCGAGAACAAACATTTATCTGTCACATAAATGTCTGCCCCGGCCGGGAATCGAGCCCGGGACCCCATGCTCGGCAGGCAGGGTCACTACCAACTGGGCTACGGGGTCGTCAAGTGGGTGTGTTGATCCTCTGAAACTATAACGTTATTTTTCAGTTTTTTTTTGTGAAACAAATATAATAGTATAAAATTATTAAGTAGCACTGTTACCGGTTCAAGAAACGGATTTACTGTTAATCGTAAATCACGATTTGCGAATTCTTGCCCACCCATCACTGCCGCCAATCTATTGTCTAATTCAGACAATGTGGGCAAGTTGTATGCAGCCCCAGCACCAGTCTGCCTCATTGAAGCTGAAAATTGTGCACTGTTTTTTTAACGCACATTTCTTCTCAGCCCAGTACTAAAACATATTATATTAATTTCATATAAGTGGTACATACAATTATTTTTTTAGACGACGTAAATATTTGTACCTTAGCCTAGCCTTGACCATCTTTATTAACTTCTCCAAGAGAATTTAACGAGATGGCTATGGCTGCCCATTTTCTCTTGGTTTCTAGTTTAGCTTGAATAGTCCGAAGCAAACCCTTTGCAATGCTCGGTAACTGGAGCGATTTGACATTTTAACTGAAAATACAACATTCTTATTTGTACAATATAGTACAGGTATTTTAAAAATATAAAGGACATAAATATCGAATATTAAAAAAAAAATATAGAGAAAGAGGAAACTATCCTAACAAACAACAAACAAATTATTACCATGAGAAATATAGTTTTCAGGCAACTATTCCTAACAACACATCGAGTGAAAAAAACAAGACTTAAGGGACAAATAGGATGGTTACTTAACAGCGGTTGTACAAACCATGTTACAAACACTAATGAGTATTTTGATTCATACATAATATCCTGCATAGCACATAAGTTTACTCTCATAAAATATATTTTAAATCGTCAATTGATATCGTCGTTCACAGGTGGTGTAAAGAAGTGGATTATTTTTTAAAAGAAAAAAATATTAATTTCGACCAAAATGATAAGTGAAAGCACAGGCTAGGTAGATTGTATTTATTGAAAAATATAAAAAAGAAATAAGTGATGACCATATTTTATTAGGTTTTATTTATAACCATGTCATGTAATACAACTAAAAATAAAAGCATACGGGAGCAGTGAAGCTACCGGGCAGTTGACAGGAGAGTACCTAGAAACAGAAACATAAAAACATCGACGACATCAGGTGAAAAAAAACGGTGTTATAATTGTGTCGAGATGAGTTATCATATATCGGCAATTTGTCCATACAAAAATGGAGGCCAAGGAGTGAAGTGTTTTAAAATTTTAATTCGGTCATTTATCGACTCGGCGCAGATCCGGTAACAATAACCGGTCAGTGTCAAAATAGTCAGTGTCACATCCGTCGAAGCAAACGATGTGCGTCGAAATTGAGTCGGAAACAATGAGAGAAAGAGACGACGGCTACTATGTCGGTGCACAGGCAAACTCCATTAAGGCGGTTTCATGTCAACAGGAGCGAGACGTTTGTCATGTGTCAACGTCACTGAGGGTGAATGACGGTAGTGTCAAAGACATACGCGCCAATATATACAAAAATGAAGTTGTCAATAAGCGATTAAATTTTAACGATTAGCGGTAAAAATTTATGTGCATTAATAGATACCGGCAGTGACATTAATTTGATGTCATACGATTTTTGCAAATCTTTAGTGTTGGCAGCCCAACAAATAATTTATACGTTGTATAGTAGCTGGCAACATTTATTCATTAATCTTTTGTGTTATTTGTAAAACTGTATGTGTCTAAGTCCTCTAATAAAGAATCGTTATCTACCGAGACTAGTTTACAATCTACATCTTCCAAAATACAGTCCACTTCAAAAGGACCCCAACATTGGTCCCACGAGCTTCAAAATTACGTCTTCAGCGACGAAAAAAGAAGATTGCATATATTCAACGCGCTACGTGCAGAAGGCGTAGGGAAGACGCAGTTGGCTACGAAAAATTCGGCTTCTCGTGCGGTAATTATACGCGGAAAATCCAGCCAACCGCACCAAAATCAACAATTAGAATACATATTAAGGTACAATTATTGTCTTAATAATTTTTGTTAGACCGCAAACTTAACAAATTTGACCACATCATCAATTTCCTGACGTCACAATTTCGTCAATGTTCTTCCATGAATTCCACCATTAATCATCGCCCACGTAGTGTGAAACTTGTAAGTGATTGATCCACGTTGCTGCATGAAGTTAAGGAGCAACGAGATTGGTGGAAATCGGTTATTCAAAGAAACCACAAGACTCATACGGCCGAATAGCGAAGAGGAATAATTACATTATTTATAGCTTAAGTTAGGAAGATTAAAATTAACCGTATCCTAGTATTCATTTATTATGTTTATTCATTAGGCTCTCAAGTCAGCCATTTTGTTCCTGTTTAAGTTCATTTTCATTGCGGTTTCGTTTCATCATTAGACACGTGTACATACCGAATAGTTTTTGTAACGCCACGAGTGGATTTAGTTTAACTAAGTTGTTGCAAACTTTTCTATTCTACCAAAAATGGCTGAAGCAGCTTTAAAGAAATATGTATCCGCTCGCGGATATGTGAAAGGCGCATTGACGCGTTATTCCAAATATTTAAGTGAAATTAAGCTTTATACCTTGAAATCCCTAGCTATTCGTAAAGAAAAGATTATACGTTATTTTGAAGAATACGAAAAATATAATAAACAAATTTTAACCCTGGCCACGGAAGATGAAAAGAATGTCTAGGAATTGGAAGAAAAATATTACGTAATGTCAGAAATAATTAATAGGGAGATGTCAAATTAGTCTAATTTGGATTCCCAGTCTAACGATATGTCTAAAAATGATAACGCAAAATTACCTGTGATTGATATTCCTCAATTTTTTTCTCCTAATCTTCGCACCTCGCTTATTCCCAGGATATCCCAGTTAATGTCTTCTAGAGCTTTTTCCAATTCGTGTAATCGTTCTTCCGTTCTGAGGGTCCATGCAGTTAGGATTGCAGTTTAAAGGGTTTTGTTTGTTTTACGGTTTTTGTGTATAATTGTTAGAGGGCAATGGTCTTCTTCCCCCACGATGACCAGCCGGCTTAGGGTGTTTTCTTCAGAGTTTGGTGTAGATGAAGTTGTGGTATTTGGTTTGGTTTGGTGTCTGTCGCCGGTGGTCATTATAAGTTTTTTGGAGTATCGGACAGTCGGGCTGCTCTACCTCGGTCAATATAGTTCAGTGTATTAGATTTAACGATGCCCTTTGTTGTAACTTTATCAGGCAGATAAGTTGTGATTTCTTTTGTGTTTACTTTTTTATGTGTTGACGTATTTGGTGAGCCTGATTCCTTCCTATTTCTTTTGTCTCTCGAATGATGGATTGGTTTCTTTACTATTAATTTATCATATTTTAAAAAGGCTATATTTCACTTTTTTTTATTTCTTCTACCACTTGGGTCTGTAGCTGCTTCCGCTTTTCAAGTACTCATTTAAAGAAATCCTCATTCGCGTATATTCCTGGCGGAAATCTGCTCTTGTTTTTCAATATTAGATGTTTTTTTCCATATAGATGTTATTTTCTTTTTGGTTAAAATGCTTCATTAATACTGACTTTATGTTCCATTCATCTGCTGGCTTTTTTATAAGATACTCTACATTATTAATTGTATGTATCCAATTATTTATTGTAGGAACATTGTCTGCCTACCATCATTATTTATAAATTTCATAGTAGCTAAAATAGTTTTTGCTTTTGTCCATACAATATTATGAAAAGATGTTACAGGATAAAATAATGTTTTCCCACTCCTCTTGTTGGAATTGTCCAAATTTCCATTTAGGGAATCGAACAATTCATCAAAGAATAATATATCGGCAGTCTGCGTGCACTCTGTTGGCACTGTCTTGTCTGAAAACGAAAGAATAATAATTACTATCAATACTGTTACTAAACTTCTCGAAAGGCCCGCCGAAAAGGAAAGGTCGTCAGTCTTTCCAAATTTCTCTAAGGGTCAGCCGGAAACAATAGAGGCCATGAAACAGAACATTCACGGATCATAAAGCGAAACGGAATGAAAATTTTATTTTGTACAAGCACAACAAGACACTAACATTTAACTGTCATAATTAAATTGACAGATGATAGACAATGTATATTGCGTTTTGTATGTATATTTTGCAAATAAAATTATTTTTTCTTTATACATAATATAATTGTAATAAAAAATAGTTATCCTGACCAGTATGTAGCGTACAAAAATTAGAACTAAACAGCGATATTTACTGCTATATGGTGAAAATATTTCAACTTAAGAAAAAGTGACTCTATGGCTCTGATAAGACACTGATATACACCTAAAAAGACAAAGGAAGCAATCCAATTGCGAATCATTTTGAAAGACTATATGCTAGTAGCTCAACGACCTGTTATACCTGGAACTCGTAGGCAGCTTTATGCTGAGTTGACCCCCCTTTCCGTTCTGCCCGTTCTGCAGACTAAGCTACAAAGTCCCTTTATAAGGCCCTATCCGGGCCCGGCACGCTAGTCTATTCCGCGACCCCACTTACGACACTCGACTGCCAAAAGATCCCGAATTTCTATTGTGTCATTTCATCTTAATAAATAATTCTTTTTTAAAAAGTGTTTTTCGAAATCCCGCGTAACAAATTGGTGGCAGCGGTGGGATTCGAATATTCGAGTGCCTTTCGGTAACACAGTCCGTGTTTTCCGCAATTTTCCGGATTTTCGATACCCAAAAAATTTTCAAGTTCCGAGTGCCGAGTGAATATATTCTAAGTGCTAATTCAATACAGTCGCGAAATTAATAGACTCCGTGGAAAACCCAGCGAAAAACAAGTGAAAAACAGTGAAAATAAGTATAAACAAAGAAAAACTGTGAAGCGAAATTAATGAAATAACTTATCTTATTTACCAAGTCCTGCTATTCCCTTTAAAACTACTCCGAGCTCCACGTTGTGATAAGACTTATTTGCTACACAAATTCATCACCAAGATCTTCACTACGCCACGGCGCCGACGAAAGGAAGAAAACTAAGCAGCCTTGTCTTCATTTCTGAATAAACAACTCATCACCAAGTTCCCGATACCTACCAGGATTCAGTGGCCACCAAGTTGGCCCCTACGAGGTTCATCATTGCATCCGGTCATCATCTATACCTCGAGTCCCCGCCAGTCGAGACGCTACGTAAGCGTTTCTCCGCAGTCGCCTTATCGCTGTACTATGCATCTCGTCGCGGTGGTATTATTAACGACGATCACTATGTAAGTCTTTGGTCATGCTAATTAGGGTTCCACGTTAAAAAAAAAAAAAATAATTAATATCTATATTGTTGACTTTTAATCTTAACTTTCATTTTTAATAATTTTGTCTCATTATACTATAAATAAATCCAGTTCCTAGTTCGTTATTCATAACATAATCGTAGCAATTATTATTAATATTGTAAAATCAGAATACAATTTCTTATACATAATACTTCGTATTACAAATTCAAAAAATAATAATAATTTTCTTAATCATATTGAACCATTGTATCGTGCATGCGCTTCGCTTATTTTAAATCTTTTATTGTTTTATTTCTGTGTTATTCCCGGTTTTAATTTTTTCATTCGTGTAAATTTATATGTGTTCTCTTGTGTCTATTTCAGTGAATTATCTTGTGTTTTATTTTGAACAAACTTACGATTTAATAGGTCTCTATCAAAATAATAATAATAATAAATATATTTTCTTTATTATTGATAATAATTTTGTGCCCTAACATCTGAGTGTATTTACAGATTAAAATCCGATCCCATAGGTCCTTTTCAGTAAATATTAGTGGTAATCTACATTCAACGAATAATAATTCCCTTGTCTCTTTTAATAAAATTAATAATAATTTACGTCTACGGACTATTATACGACCCCGTAGGTATTTTTCTATACAACATAATAATAAACCATATATATTTGCGTCTCGTTCAAGCCGTCTAAATAATTTAAAATGGCAAAAGCAATCAAAGATAAACTCACTATCGATATTCCAGAAGGCCAGGTCGCAGAAGCTGAAAGATCACCTATAAGTAATCCCAAATCACCTTCGAATCTTACAATTTCTTATAATGTAGATTTAAATATAATTTTAAAATTTATTAAACCCTACGATGGAAACAGAGAGACACTAAACTCATTTCTAGTTAATTGTAATAATGCACTCCAAGTAGCTTCGGAAACTCAAAAACCCATAGTATTCCGATTTATTTTGAGCCAACTCCAAGGTAAGGTAGAGACGGCCTGCTCAATTAAGAATTTCACGTCATGGGAACAATTGAAGGAATTCCTTAAAACTCAATTTAGCGAAAGAAAACACTCATCTCATTTATTAACAGAATTACAAGAAACAAAACAAGGATATAATGAGAATGTTAGTCATTTCTCGCTAAGAATAGAAACTTGTCTTTCACAATTATTGACAGAAATAGCGCTAAATAATCGAAAACAATCCGAATTGGTAGGTCGCACAGCAGCAATGGAAGAACTGGCACTTCATCACTTCATGATGGGGCTCAAACCTAACATATCCGCTATTGTTAGATGCAGATCTCCCAAAAACTTAAACGATGCAATTAACATAGCTATTAGCGAGGAACGCCTGCAACAAGCTCTACATAAGAGACCACAACAATACCCAGACCAAGCGCTATCGTCATCCTCTAGACCCAGAGACCCATTCCAATTTTCTCCCAAACCTAGGGACTCATTCCAGTTCCCTCCGAAACCTAGATATACATTCCAATTCCCCTCCAGGCCTAGGGACTCATTCCAACAGAGACCGCAAATACAGAGACCAAACTCTTTTAACAACCCAATAATATGCAGATACTGCAAAGCAATTGGCCATACTATAGAACAATGCAGAAAACGCGAATATAATAACCGCAATCGTTCTACTTTTAACCAACAACAACCGCGTGTCACCTTCATCGAAAACGATGAAGAAAACGGTGGCCACGACGAAACCGATTATCAAAAAAACTGAATAGAGTCTCGTATAGGCGTCATACGAGACGTCACTTACCTCCAAAAATCGACGCCGCACGCACCGAATCCACTGCATCCACTGTTTCCTCTGCATCCACTGTATCCAGTGTATCCGCTGCATCCACTGCATCCACTGTATCCGCTGCATCCACTGTATCCACTGTATCCGCTGCATCCGCTGTATCCTCTATATCCGCTGCATCCACTGTATCCGCTGTATCCGCTGTATCCGCTGCATCCACTGTATCCGCTGTATCCGCTGCATCCACTGTATCCGCTGCATTCACTGTATCAACTGTATCCGCTGTATCCTCTATATCCGCTGTAAGGAAGAATCCCTGTAAAGGAATTATACTTACCAAATCCGCTACACTTACTACATCCACTGCATCCTCTGTGTCCCGTGTACCCCCTGTGTCCGATGTACCTACCAAAAGAGTTATACTTACCGTTCCCGCCACGGGCGTTA
>PDGT01000124.1:163198-183954 GCA_003671415.1 Megathymus violae
AAACCTCCACAGAGGGCACCCAACCCCTCCCTAGCTCCTCGGCCTCCAAGGCACAAGCCGTTATGGCCCCTGAAACCGAATCTGCAGCCAACCTAGGCCAGCCAAAAGCCAACACAAAGCCGAAGCCTGCATCCAGGTGCTCGGCTCAACCTGTTAAAATCAGACCCTCCCCACCGGTCTTCCTAAAGGACTGTGGGAGGTGGACATCAATCTGTCAAATTCTCAGCGATAAAGGAATCAATTATACCCGAGCCACGACCTCGGGTGAATTCATAAGAATAGTAACACCTTTCACAGACGATTTTAGACGTCTCACCCAGCTATTCACAAATATGAAACTACAATACCATACATACGCCCTCCCTGAAGAGAGGAAAATTAAAGCTGTGCTACGTGGGATTCCGCACGAGATCCCCACCGAGGAGATAGCCAGTGATCTAGCCAAGCAAGGCTTCCCGGTGGAGGCGGTCCACCGGATGTACAGCAGAACAGGCAAGAAGTTCCCATTGGCTCTTACCATCCTGTCAAACAAACCTGAGTCCAAGGAACTCTTTAGGGAAGTTAGAATAGTCTGTGGGCTCTCTAACATTCGTGTTGAGCCCCCCCCACAAACGCGGCACTCCGGCCCAATGCCACCGCTGCCAACTATATGGCCATGCGGCAGCAAACTGCTCAGCCAATCCAAGATGTGTGAAGTGCCTAGAGCCGCATTTCACAAAGGAGTGTGCACGTACCCGGGACACAACCACTCCTCCTTCTTGTGTCCTTTGTGGACAAGTTGGCCATCCGGCCAACTATCGCGGGTGCCCCAAGGCTCCCCGCTCAAACCCTCCTAGGGCCCCCAAAGGGCCAACCAAGAGAACAGTCAGGCCTTCCCAGTTAGAAGTCACAGAACGCAACTTTCCTCCCCTAAGGAGTAGAAACCTCCAGGAAGGGACGACTCGCCCTAACCCCTGGACCCGAAGCACCGCAGCGGCTTTCACCGCGCGGGCCCCGGGACACATCCAAACTACACCCACTAAGGGAACCGCACCAACAACCGTTGCTGACGACCTCAGGACGGTAATGGATGCCATTAAGAACATAAATGTGCAAGAGATCTCGGTCCTTGCACAAAAACTCAGGGCTGCTAGAAATCCCAACGAACGCTTGCAAGCGATGTTGGAGCACAGCCACCTATTAGAATCTATAAGTATATCCCAAATAATTAGCGCTCTATCGATAGGCACCGGAAGGACGAAACCGAGAGGGCTATCGCTTGTCTCCTACAACGCGCGCGGGCTGCGCGGTGACATTCCTGAATTGAGGAACTTCGTACGCAATAGGAACATTGACCTATTGCTCATTCAAGAAATATTTTTGAAATCCAATATTTCTAAGGGACTGAGTATCCCATCATATTCCCTGTTACGAATCGATAGGGCCGACGACCACCGGGGCGGAGGCACTGCCATCTACTTCAAAAAATCACTTCACTGCACGCGAATAGAAACACCCGCACTATCTAATATGGAGGCTACAATATGTAGACTGGGCATGACAGGACACCCGTCCCTGATCATAGCCTCGATCTACAGACCACACGGACATCTGAGCGAAGCCGACCTCGACACGCTCCTCTCGCTTGGTGACTCTGTCATCCTATTCGGCGACTTTAACGCCAAACACACCGACTGGAAGTGCCGCACCACAAACAACGCCGGCACCAAGCTCCTAAAGCTTATCAGCACGCGGGATGTGGACGTCTTATCCCCTCCCTCCCCGACACACTTCCCAGATCAGGCGGACTTTCCCCCTGATATCCTAGACCTCGCCCTGGTTAAGGGTGTCGCTCTCAACGTACAAGCGATAGAGACCCTAGACGACCTGGGCTCCGACCATCGTCCCGTATACCTTGAGCTGGGGCAATGTGCCCCAGCTCCTCCCACCCACTCCAAAACCTTTACCAATTGGGAGGGTTATAGGAAGTCCCTCCAAGCAGGACTTCACGCCCCAGATTCACCGCTCGCTGTCCAACCGGACTACTTCGATAGCACGGAAAAGATAAATGAAGCGGTAGACTTCCTTACCAAACTTGTCCAAACATCACTCAAAACCAACGAAAAGGTAGTCGAGGTTCCCAATCGTAAACTGCCTCTCCAGTTAATTCTCTTGATCAAGAGAAAGAACGCAGCCCTCAGAAGAGCTGCGCGCTATCCCACACCAGATTATAGAAGACGGGCCAACGCACTCCAGCGTAGAGTCCGCTCTAGTCTCTCTGAACAGAGAAATTCAAACTGGGAAAACCTCATGGAGGGAATAGCCCCCTCCCATCAAGCGTTCTACAAAGTGGCTAGAGCACTCAGGGTAGNNNNGCCCCCATCACACCGCCCCTCACCCGCCCCGACGGCAGCACAGCCTTCGAGGACGGGGAGAAGGCGGAGTGCTTCGCAGACAGCATATCATCCCAATGTACGCTTAGTCCTCAACTAGGCGATCAATCACACATTCAAGCGGTGGAGGACGAGGTCCGCACCAGGCACTCGCTCCCTACCACCGATGATCCAATCATAGTAACCCATGACGAAGTTAAGGCCATCATCAAGGACCTGAAACCTCGAAAAGCCCCAGGAGCCGATGGTATCTCAAACCTCGCGCTCAAATACTTCCCCGAGAATGTGATCGCCCTTCTGGTAATCATATTCAACGCATGCTTCGACCAATGCCACTTTCCAACCGCTTCGAAGGAGGCAACGGTCATAGGAATCCCCAAACCGGGGAAACCTCTCCATATCCCCGCTAATCATCGGCCCATCAGCCTCCTCAAGGCCTTGGGCAAAGTACTCGAAAGAGTCATCTTGTCTCACTTAAGAAGGCATCTCCTTCCTGAAGACAAGCTTCCAATCATCATCCCACAACAGTTTGGCTTCCGCGAGAAGCACTCGTGCCCGCAACAAGTCCACCGTATAGTTGAGTATCTACTAAACGGCTTTTATCCAAGACGAAAAAAGACAGTTGCTGTCTTCTTCGACGTCGCCAAGGCCTTCGATAAGGTCTGGCATGGAGGACTTATATATAAACTCCATTACCTAGGCCTTCCAGATCGAGTAGTCCGTATAGTGGCCTCCTACCTGCAGGATCGTACCTTTCGTTTCAGACACGAAGGTACACTTTCATCCCCTCGACCACTACTGGCTGGGGTTCCCCAGGGCTCTGTGCTCTCGCCAATACTTTTCATATCATATACAAACGATATTCCAATCCCAACAAATGGAGTACAACTCTCTCTCTTCGCTGATGACACCGCCCTCTATTACCAGAGTGCGAGGTTACAGTCAGTATTCGCAAAACTCCAACGCTCGGTCGATGAGCTAGGGGAATGGTTCGCCAAATGGCGAATCGAAGTCAATCCGGAGAAAAGCTCCGCTGTCTGCTTCAGCCATAAGCAAAATAAATTTCTCAACGAAATCTCCTCAATCAGGTTCTCAGGCAACCCCGTCCCATGGAGGACCACAACCAAGTATCTGGGTGTGACGCTTGACTCCCAACTTACCTTCAGACAACACATCAAGAAGGTGACGGGGACCGCCAGATTCTATATGGGCCGACTCAACAGTATGTTGGGAAGGCAGAGCAAAATGTCACTCAGAAACAAGCGAACCCTCTACAAAGTTTGCATACGACCGGTGATGACATACGCCGCGACTGTCTTCGCTTATGCGAATCCATCCATTCTTCGCGACATACAGACTGTCCAAAACCTGTTTTGTACCCTAACCCTAAACCCTAAACCCTAGGTCTTTCGGGAGTCCCACATAACCAGCGCAGCCGGCTGTGCTGGTATGCTATGAGCATTCACCACCCCCCTCCCCCGCTTCCCGGAGGGTAGCCCAATTCCTCTTGTCTGGGCGCAAAAAAAAAATGTCAAACCATGTTCAATTGCAATAAAGGAAGAGGTAATTCGTGAGAAATTTTTTTTATTTGGAAGACAGAAGAAAAAATTATAGAATGCCGCAAACGAAGAAAGATGCCGCTCATCGATATTTTATATACGATGAGATATCCAATACCAGTTTATGTCAACTGTGCAATAAAAAATTAAAGGTACGTAATTTATTTTTATTTATTTTGATGACCTTATAGTTCAGTTGGTTCACCCTGCTTGCCTAGCGAGTGATCCCGGGTTCGATTCCCAGCCGGGCAGACGTTTATGTGACAGATAAATGTTTGTTCTCGGGTCATGGATGTTTGTAATGTCATATACACTACCGGTCAAAAGTTTGAGACCACTATAAAAAAATTAAGAAAACAAATAAAAGTCAACATATTTAAATCATTATGTAATACAGTTTTTATTTCCATGTTATACACAATATTTAAAATTAAAAAATTACGAATACAAAAGATAATACTAAATTACTAAAGAAAATACAAACAAGAGAGTTTACACAGACTTTTCATCAAAATATCCTCCTTTGCATTTTATTATTTGTTTTACCAATCTTGGCATGCGAGCAATTAACTAATTTATTGTCTCTTGCGAGATATTCTTCCAGCTGTCTTCTAAGGCATTCCACATGGCCTGCTGTGAAGAAGGACATTGTTCCCGAACGTTTCGGTCAAGTTCTTTGAAAATATCGGGTTAAAATAAACTTAAAAACATATGTTAAAAATATAGAACAATCGCATTGTAAGATGATGTGAAAAAAAAACGAAGTGTCAGCTGCGGTAATGAGGTAATAAAATTTTTACAATCGATTATCGGACTAGCTCTTCTTCGGCTCACATTGCAGTTTGGAAACAATGCTGGTTTATGGCCCTTTCCTTGGCTTACATACAAAAGAATTAGCTTTTAGGCAATCTTTAAAAACAATAGAATATGCAGGTGTGCAGATTACTTTTTATCACCAATATTTTAAGAATATTTACTAATAACAAAAATCTTTTATTAGTGGTCTCAAACTTTTGACCGGTAGTGTATGTGTATGTCCATGCCACCTGCAGCACAGGGAATCTTAGTGCGGGGGTGTGTGTAAATGTTCATATATAGACTAGCGATCCAACCCGACTTCGCGCGGGTGTACTTTATCAATAGTTTCCGCAGCGTATGCGATGAAAGAAATTTTCTAAGCAAATTTTTTTACCCTTTGTTTCACGTTACTGAAGTTTTGGCAAAGATCCTTTATTTTGTTTAGTAATAAATGTAGCCTATGTTAATTGGGGATAATGTGGCATTCTAATGGTGAAAGATTTTATTAAATCGGTTCAGTAGTTTTTAAGTTTATTTGTTACAAAGATACAAAAATACAAAATTTTCCTCTTTATAATATTAGTATAGAATATTTATTAATCTATTTTTATATGCAATAATATCAGAAAGAATGGAATATAAATATATGTTATATAACGAAACTTTTTGAAACAAATAATCAAAGTAGCAAAAATGATTAGGTTATGTTATGTACCTATTATAAATGAAAAAAATTAAATCAATCACGACTTTCACCCCAAATGGGGTATACAACGCAATTATATGGTGACTGTTACAGTTGTGGATTAATGGAACCCCTGACTTGCCTACGTTTTTCTAAGAATATTTTATTCTCAATGTAGCATGGAGGAAGCCTACTCTCATGTTTTAGGCCGAAACTATATATCGAGATCGGTATTTTGATGTAGTTAATATTTTTGTTTAAAGATTAAAAATTTTGTTTATTTATTTATTTTTTTAAGGGTGACTTGATCAAGAGCGTTACTTTAATTTAATAAGGAGTAACTTAGGTTACTTTTGTTTCTACAAAATAACTTTTTTGTTAAAGTCCACGCGGACGAAGTCGCGGGCACAGCTAGTAATATTATAAAAATATAATTATGACCTGACCCGACCTGATGCTGCAACATCGCTAAACAAACATCAAACAACAATCTTCACATGATAAATAAAAGTTTGTAAAAAACTATTTTTTTTTCAGGGTAAACATACGACCAATTTAAAGAATCACTTAAGCGCGAAACATGAAACTGAATTTCAATTAGTAACAGGAATAAATAAAATAACAGTGGCTGAAAATAATAATCTCAGGGATAATGACCCATCTCCTGTGATTGAAATGATAAAAAATCTTTGTGTTCGGCTTGTCACCGTACATGGCAGACCTCTCGCAATGATGGAAGACGAAGCCTTCCAAGAAATAATTAATATTGCCACAAGGAATAAAGATGGACATACACATATAAATATTAAAGGTATTAAAAATGAAATTAAAAAAGAAGCTTATGAACTTAAGAGCAACATTTCAAACGAAATTAAAAATAAACTTGTAAGCTTGAAAATAGACGCCGCTACTTGTTTAGACAGAAAATTTATTGGTATTAACATCCAGTATATTAAAAATGCTCGGATAGTGGTGAGAAATCTTAGTGTTAGAAGTAAACCATAGCCAAACTGCCACTTTTTTAAAAAATACGCTTGAACATATATTGGCTGAATTCTTAATTTGAAGTCTTAATTTTTTGTCGAAGAAAACGTATGCACTCAGTCTCCAAATTAATATTGGATTCTAGATCGTTACTTTAGTTTTTGTTGGCTAGAAAATCAAATAAAACTTTAGTGCTATAAATAGATATGTTAAATCTAAGTAAAATAAATCGCATAATAAAGTAATAAATCTGAAGGTAATTTTTAGACAGAATTAAAGTATTTTTATTTGGATAAAAATATGTTATGGGAATACATAAAAGTAGTAAATTAGTATCTACTTACCATATTTATTTTTGATAATAAAAGATAATCGGCCAAATATTTGGTTGTAATTGGTATGGATCCGCAACGTCAAGGTCAGTCCGAGCGAACGTCGATTATTGCTAAAACAAACTGTCTAGGTACTAATGCTATGAACTTTATAAGATTCACTTCATCAAGTGTTTCTCTAACCCAAACGTAAGCGATTAAATTAAGCAAATTAAAAACCCTAAAACAAGTCATTAAAAAATCCCTTCAAAACCCTATCCCAAAATAACTTGGGTTGGTTAGGGTTAACCCGATCGAAAGGCTTATCACTATACGGGCTAAGCTGATCTGAGGTTAACCCAAACGAACGGGTAACACTCGAACGGCTTAACCCCTTCCAAAGGCTTAATCAAATGAACGGGTTTTCCAGGCCCTGCTACAGACTCGGCTATACAACAATTTGCACAATAATTCGAGAAGTGTGCGACGTGATATGTCAACACCAAGAACAGTTCATTGCTATTCTATCTACAAGAGACGACTAGGAAAAAGTTGCAAGAGGATTTGAAATACGTGCCAACTTTCCCCATTGCATAGGCGCTATTGATGGAAAGCATTGAGAGTCATTAAACCTGTGCGTACCGGATCATTGTACTTAACATGTCCAGCTCGGCACCTTATGAGTGCCATTCGCACGGCACTTGGCATTCGACGGGGCAAATCTTTATGTGGCCACCGGTGGATATCGCCGCCCTATAAACCAAAAGTCTTGACGGGCGGGGTGCGCCACCGGTGGACACGGCTAGGAATAGTATGCATTTTCTCTGTTTCTAATTGGTGAAATAAGTAAATTATTTGTCTCATCAACCATAACCGCGCGTGCCGCGCTAACGTAACGACACCTGTGCAATTTTGTGTATTTCGCGTCAAAAACGACGACCCGAACGTAATTGTTAGCGCGCAAGTGATTGAATGTTTGAGTTTATTTATGATTATGTTTATTGCATAAAAGGATGTCGAACGAAGATAATAGTCGACCTGGAATGCCAGGATCGTATCACAGCTCTGGAAATAAGCGAAATGATCCGGTGAGGGAGCCATCCGATTTACAAAACGATGACGAGGTGTTCGACCAAAATTCAGATGACTCTGCATTAGACCCAAATTATGAATTACCGTCTCATGATACTCGACGTCGCGGATTGGCTACATGGTCAAGTGAAGAGGATATTTTCGATGTTCCCTCAAATGTAAAACGTTTTCGCTCAAATCAATACTCTAAGATTGAACCAAGATTCCCATCAATCCGTCCTCGCAGATTAGCGATGTTGTCCGACGATTCAAGCGACGAAGACATATTTTATTTGCGTCCAAGATCCGTTAGTTCTTCTCATATTGATCAAAACATTATCGCAGAACAAGACAATGACTACCAACAAAACGATGTACCCTCAAATAGAAATGATCAATCTCTTGATAATGAGAATCAACAAGTTCCATTACCGCCTTCAAACTTATCTGTTTCTTCGGATGGTAATGATGAAGACATTGGTAATAGTGATTATGAACAACATCAGGACAGCAATGATTCTCATATGTCTTCTGGTGGAGAGAAAGTGGAAGAACACGTGCGCTCGAGTACTTCAGGTTAGTTTCCTATTGATAATAATATTTTACCCATTGAAGAATATGATGAAGGTTGGACGCTTTTGGTGCACGATGTTGACTGCAATAATCCACATATTTTATATAAGATATTTTTGACAGACGAAGTTTTATCCCTTATGGTGTCAGAACCAAATAGATATGCCATTGCAAAAAATGCAGGAGTCCCACATATACCTAGGCGCCACCGCAAACCATGGACTGATGTAACTATTGATGAGATGAGGCAGTTTCTTGGCATAGTTCTAATTATGGGCGTTGTAAAACTACCAGAAATTCGACTGTATTGGTTAAAAAACCAAATTTATATTAATATGGAATAAAAATTTATAAGCTCTGTATGCCCAATGGTTACACATATAACCTGGAAATATATACTGGACGAATTGATGGCGCTCCAGGTCAATGTCACCCTCAACAAATCACTATGAAACTTATGGACGGGCTTACAAATAAGGGTCGCACTCTCTACAGTGATAATTTTTACAGTGATAATTTAGCAGAAACTCTAATGGACAAGCAGACTTTTTTGTGTGGCATAGTTCGACAGAACCACAAGCATCTACCAAAGCAAGTAGTAAAGTCCAAACAAAGAAAGGGTCAAGTGTCGGCTTTGAAGAATAGGAAGGGCGTCAAATATATAAAATGGAGTGATAAGCGTACGGTTCATATGCTTTCAACCTGCAATAGTCATATAGCAGCTCTAGTGCCAAGGCCACATCGCTGGAGGTCAAACACTGTCGTGGAGAAACCAGATTCTGTTTTGGATTACAATAACGCAAAAAAAGGAGTAGACATTTCAGATCAGATGGCTTCGTACTATTTCAGTCTTAGAAAAACCCTAAAATAATTAAGCTAAGCTAATTATTGGGACTGTTTGTAGTACAATGTTAGTAAATGCTTGGGTTATTCATAAAAAATTTGGAGCAGGAAAGAAACTAAGCATTTTAGAATTTCGTGAACAAATTATAAATGAGGTGATTAGCAAGCCAAGCACAAATAATCAATCAGATGATGCTGCAGAGGAGGCTACACCCAATGTTCAAAAAAAGCCAAAAGATAAGTTAGAGAAAACGGAAGGAAAGGTAAGAAATACCCGAAACCTGTGGCTAGAAAAATATAATAATAATAATACATTTTGCTCTGCTTGTAATAAACCAATGTGTTTGGATTGTTTCAATGCGATTCATAAAAAATAATTGTAATTTTGTGACCTTTTATTGTGTTTTTGTTAAGTTTTAATTTGATTTTGCAATTATTACATTTTCTCAACATACTTTCATAAATAGTAACTGAGATTTCATACAATTTTTGTCCTGTTCATGTTTTTTTTTTTCTAATAAATACTATTTTTCAACACTGATTTTTTTTTACTTCTCGAAACAATATCAATCTCCTGAGTTACACTTTGAAATACATCATTCCTACTAGGCGAATTTCTTAGAACATTAAAAGTGTTGTATGACGTGGCCACCGGTGGCGGACCCCGCCACATCAGCAAATCCGTCGTGCTCCACCGGTGGTACCCGCCGGTGTGAACGTGTTAAACTAATCACAACTTCCTTTATATAGATGTTGGAGCGTATGGAAAAAAGCAGTGATTCAGCTGTTTTTAAAGATACACTAATCTTACACTAATCTTATCAACAACTCCCTCAACATTTACCGCAAAAACCGCTGACAGAAAACGGCGATAATATACCATACATGATAGTTGGAGATGAGATTAAGTTTAATTTTTTTTATTGCTTAAAGACAAAGTTATGTTTTTGTTTCTGGAAGTCAACTATAATACACAATTTTAATATTTTTGATAATATATAGTTTGTTTCATTTATTTCTACCACTCCTTTATTAGCTTTTATTTTAGAGACCCCATGCGACTGTGCAATTTTCCTATTGCGCCTACTTAAGGGTTAAGTCGCTCACTCCTCAAAGAATTGTATCTGCTATCCTGCCTACACTTAACATATCCGATTTATTATTATCTCAATCACCTGTACAGTCAAGTACCTTCAACAATGTATCAGTAAGAGAATTTTCACCTGATCTGAAAAATTCATAACCACAATGTGACGTGTGAAGACTTTTATTTTTTAATATTGTTATTTAACTTGTTATTATATTGGGTTAGTCAAAAAAACACCCTAGGTATTGTAATACAAAGACTTTTATTTTTGATATCATTGCATTTTTAATTTTGTATGAACTGTGAAATGTTCGTAAAGATCTCAATAATTACTTTTAATATAACATTGCTATTTTTTAAGAATAAGTTTAATAGAATAAGAATAAGTTAAATTTAAATTATTAATTTAATATATTCTTTTATTTTGGCCTATTTCCAATACTTAAATACAAATAAATTCATAGCGAGTGTGTATTAGTGATTGTAATTACAAAATTAAAACTTTATTTGCATGTTTAATCTGGTCATAACATAAAGGCAATAATAAGTGACAGTGCATAACTTATTTAATTGTTTATTTTTGTAACTTCTTTCATAGAAGTTTTACTTTGCATCCATCTTGTTGATAAAGGCAATTTTGTTAGTATAACTAATAATCTTAATAAAGTATTCACTAGTTTATTTCTTCATAAAGCTAAGTGTACATACATTTAAGTAGGATGTCCTTCTGAGACAAGCTTACTATAATTGGTTAATAAGCTACTTGACTTGATTACTTATATTCTTGGTTAGAATCATTTATATACTTATTAAAATGGTAACTTGCAAGAAGCTAATTACGGAGCTAATTAAGAACTTCAAAGGAGCTAATTAAACAACTACATAGGGAAAGAGAGGGCAACGAAAAGGAATCATTGGATGTGCTAGATATAAAATAATTGATTAAAAAAAGTTTTTTCAAAGATAAATTCCGAATTACTGGTTAGCTTTGATGAATGGGACAGACTTCAGTCAATAATTGACAGGTTTGACCAATACAGGGATGAATATGAGTAGGCCTTCATAAAAATTGCTACATTGGAAAAACAGCTTCATTAGGCTAACAATATTATCTACCAGCTGAAGAACAATAAATCTTAACCCTTAAATAGACAATGTTGTTTTTAAACAACATACTAAACATCACAGATAAAATTGACCTTCTTTTAATTTTTTGTTAATTTTGACAACTAGTTCTTATTTCTGAACGAATTTTGTACTTTTTTTAATGTTGGCACTATCCAATATTTTTATGCATTAAAAATAAGTTAATGTCAAATGTCACTTTGAAGAAAACTTTTCTAGTGGCGCGAAACTAAGTTTTGTAGCTGTGTTCGGACTTTGATAAAATATAATGTAAGTATATAACATATTTTTATTTGCTTGATTATATCTTCAATTACATGTTCATGTTGTAAAACATTGAAAATCACTTGATACTACTGTCGAATTAGGCGAAATCTGGTATGTTGTAGGAAAACTACAATGCGCATTGCCTGCTAAATAAATGCATGTTTGGTGAAGGATTTTTATTTTGCTTTTCAGCATGCCGCGATTACTAGAAAGCGAAATTACAAAGTATTTCGAAACTCTTGAAGATTCAGAAGATGGTTTAGACGGGTCAGACTCCGAAGTAGAGGATGAAATGCCCTGTCTGATGAAGTGGATGCTGATCCTCCTCTCGTAATCGACAACGATGAAAATATGCCAGACCCTCCTATTTTGGAAGCCGAAGAAGCAGCACCACAGAGTAGATCACAAGGGATTTCTAAACGACCTCTGGTTTGGCGAAAACGGAATCTTGTTACTGCTGAAGACAGCCTTATTTTTAGGGGAGAAACTCAGATAACGGAAGCATTGATGTCTTGTAACACGCCGTATGATTTTTTTTCATTTTATTTTACATCAGATCTAAAAAAGCAAATTGTAGAACAAAGTAACTTATACGCAGCCCAGAAACAAATCTCCAATCCTGAAATTATAAATGAAAATATCCTAAATAAATTCCTAGGCATTCTGATTTACACCTCAGTTATAAAATTTCCAAACACCAGGGCTTACTGGAGTGAAAAATTTGGTTATGATCACATAAAAAATACTATGCCGTCAAAAAATTTGAAAAAATATCTTATTTTTCGCTATCTTTTATTCGCTATGCTTGCCCAAAGATCATCCAGACTATGACAGGCTATTCAAAATAAGACCTCTTGAGGAAACGCTCAACTGCCAGTTTGGGAAGGTTCCCTTAGACCAAAAACTTTCCATAGACGAGCAGATGTGTGCAACCAAAATGAGCCATTACATAAAACAATAAATGCCCAATAAACCCCACAAGTGGGGGTTCAAATTATATCTCATCTGCAGTCTACAAGGATATGCTCATAGATTTGAGGTTTACAGTGGAGGGGGCTCCAAAAATAACATCTTACCTGGTGAGCCAGATTTGGGAGTCTGGCAATACAGTCGTCAGGTTAGCTAGAACGGTACCACGCAATGTGAATCACATATACTTCGATAACTTCTATACTTCTGTGCCTCTCGTCACCTATTTAGCTAAGGAAGGAATTTTCTCACTGGGAACAGTAAGAGTAAACCGATTGAGAAATTGCAAATTGCCTGAAAAAAACACTATAATGAAAAAGAACGTACCCAGAGGATTCTATGAGGAAAACGTGGCGACTGTGGATGATATTGACGTAAGTGCTGTTGTGTGGAAAGATAACAAGCCCGTTAACCTTCTTTCCACTTACGTAGGAGCAGAACCAGCAACCACATTCACACGCTTTGATAAATCGAAGAAAGAGAGGAGTCATCAAGGAGTATAATGCCCACATGGGAGGCGTGGACTTATTAGATTCATTTATAGGTCGTTATCACATCACAATGAAGAGCCGCAAGTGGACCATGCTTTTATTTTATCATTTCCTGGACCTCGCAGTTATAAATTCATGGGTTATGTTCAAGAAGGTAAATATATATATATATATTTATATATATAAAAGGAAATGATCAACTTCTCAATTTGGGTACATTCAGACTAGAACTTGCTGAAACCCTCTGCAAATTGGGTCTACCTGCAAATGGCGCTAAACGTGGTTGACCTAGTGGAAGCACAATACAAAGAGAACTTGTAATGAAGAAGTTCCGAGGACCAGCTCAAGCAATTACTTTGAAAGACGTCAGATTGGATCAGACATGTCATTGGGCAGTTTGGCTGGATAAGCAGCAGAGGTGCAAATTCCCAAAATGTTCAGGCTTTACATTCAGAATGTGCCAAAAATGTCGTGTATCTTTATGCACAGCATTATGTTATATTATGTAAAAAAAGCAATTGTTTTTATAAATATCATAATGAAGAATAAAAAAATACATTTCAAAAACAATATCCACTCTTATTTTACCCATACTTGCAAAATCTCTATGAATGTGCAATGTAGTTTATAAACAACACTCACATTATTGCAAAAAAAAGTATAGTAAATTCATGTCTAGATTTTTTTATTCATTTTTCCTAGACAGTAATACATGTCTATTACACAAATATATTTTTTTAAAATGTGAAACAATTGTTTTGACAAGAGGATTACCCTAATAGTACATTTGCAAGGATCACAGTTGTATGCGGCAGGAATAAGTTGAAGAAAAACATGAAAATTAATAAGTATATTAATAAAACTAAAAACTCATTAATCAAAATAAAAAAAATTTCAACTACACCCACTGTGTAAGAGAAAGAATGCAGTTAGTAGAGAAACTTGACACATGTTCATCGATTACTGAGGAAAACAGATTTTGGTAGACTTAACAATAAAATATTTAATTTACAGGAATCATTAAGAGTTATGACTCAAAACTATGAATCATCCAAAAATGAGTATGATTAGGGAATACATAGTGGCCTTACAGTGCATGTCTGATGTCTCTACAACCAATGACACAGCTATTCTTAAAAAACATTCCCTGGCACAGGCCTAGATGACTCGGAATTATTAACTTACAAACGAGTGTTTGACCATTTGCAACTCTCATTTAAAACTTGGGATCACCCATATATTATAGTATCTTACCACCCATAAATAGTTGTACAATACAAATCCGACTTCAATGCAAGATTATTGGACGTGTTAATGGTAATCCAAGTCGAATCACTAAGGATTTGAACGAATTTTTATTCTTCAAAGCCTATTCAAGACTTGCAATTTTTTAAGATGAGATCAATTAAAAAAATTGATGACTAATTTCTCTACCACCCTGTTATCAGTTAATATCAAATGGGGTAATATAACAAATGATTTTCATTCTCCTCGTATTTTTACGTAACTTGAAATCAATTAATTTCCATATAACCTAACATTGATCTCAAACCGCGGTCATTTACAGCACAGAGTATATTTTGTATAACTTAAATTAACAGTACTATTATCACCACAGAGTATAACTGTTTAAGAAATAGGAATGATTCGTTAATAAAAGTTCAATACATCGATACTTTTATATCGATAACTTGTAAATATTATATTTAATGAGAAATCGAAATGTATTTTTTTTTATTAACAATGTATAATAAAGATATTTTTTTCTCCTAATATGGCGTTGGCGTACGTACTCTCAGCCAAAGACTATCATAAAATAATTTATGCTCAATAACGTTATATAAAATAATAATGTGTAATACGTTTTATAAAATACATGTTTAATATTTACATATTGTTTTATTTATCAACATCTCGATTAATGATTAAAATAATTAAGAAACATGATATTTTACGAACTGCCGAATGCTTCACACGTTTAAAGATATTGAGGACCTCTTCCTTTTTAAACATTATAAAAAATTAATGATATTAAACAATATCAAAATTTTCTAATCGATAATATCGAAACTTCGTAACCGATAATATCGAAATATAAACTATCTATCTATGTAGCGAAATATAAATATTTAAATGTCCGTTTTGAGAGGCTTAATATTTCCGCTACCGCCCTAATGCAATAGGAGACCCACACAAATAGGGGCATGAAATAATCCTAAGCTATACCACACAGCGTTTTCTTTAAACCAGCTCCATATACATATGTAATCGATATGTTGATGCTCATTACGCTAGTGTATCTGCAGTCTAAGAATTATCATATAAGAAAGTATGTTACTATCATTAGCGCTGTTCCATTTTGAGTTTAAAAACTTGTCAGGTTGTTTGTACATCATATGTTGGAACTGGATGACACCCTATATGTAACGTTTGGATCTTTCTTAGGTTATATAGTTTTTTTATATACCTACGTGGATCTGTGTTTGTATGCACGAACTACTCACTAAATTAAATAAAATCATTGAATATATGCGTATAATATATACTTTACTGTTTATCTATCTCAAACTTTTCGGTAACAGTATTAGATGGTGCTGCTTAATTCGCATATTTTCTCAGCAAATACTTAAAATTTCTTTCTTTTCTACTTCATGGAAAACTTGAGGATTCCATAATCCGTTTAGAAAAATACTGCAGTATAAAAAACGAAATTTTGTAAAGCTTGTTTTACATAAAAATACAATATTTGGGGGTGTTAAAAATATTATGAACAGCTATTATTATCTAACAAAAAAAGGGTTAATTATATAAAAAAATCGTTCTAAAATGTCTACGACTAGTGCCGCTCTCTTTACTAATTTACTATGAAGAAATAATAACTCACCGGCTGACATATCATCTATTAGCTAAAAGGCCTTTTTTTAATCATGTTATTTTTCTTTGTAATAAAATGTATGTTTTTTCTTATTTCACAGAAAGCACTAGCATTTGAAATGCAATTACGTTGCTTTCTTCATTCTCAATTATTTTTGTAATGTTCAGCTTTACTACAACTAAAACAATTTTTTTGTCTTTGGACGTCTAAATATAAGTACTTTTTTTTCCAAGTCCTAAATCATGTAATATCTGTACCTAAAATAAGCGGATAATTGGATATAATTGTATATACGTAAGCATAACCGAAACCGATAAAATATTATTCATATCCAGATCTGAAATTCCATATTCATACATCCGTAAAATATGTCATACGGATATTAAACAGGTAGGTACTATTTGACTTGTAATGAGTCGGAGTCAAAATTATTCTTAATTACATACATTATTAACATTCAATTTATCACTGATATTTCTGGACAAGGCAATGATGAATTAGCATGATTAAGTAGCTTTCTAATATTCTAATGTTCATATTAAAAGAAAGGTAGTAGCCAACTTGGCAACTAAAGATTACTAATGTACATCAATAACGTATGGTTTTTGGAGCCGTTGTCCGATATCAAATGTACTCTGTGTCCGATACTGTTGCAGCGAAGTTCAATGCTGTCCTCAGATCGACGACTGTTTTGTCAATACTACTACTACTACTATTATCTACTGGTACAAAATGGCGGACACACATGAAAGAGCACTATATTTAACACTCAATTTTTTATCTTAGAAATTAATTACAAATCTGCTATCTAAATTATTATTAAGTATATATTATGATTTTTAATATGCATATTTTAAGATTTTATTATCATTATATTGCGTATACCGGAACTAAATGATTAATACGTATTGTAATCTATTAGTATTATTGAATATTTATAGTATTTATGAGTATTATTAAATACAATATTTGTAGTTGTTATGTGTATGATAAGTGGATTATGTAGTCTATCGAGCAGCTAGCAGCGAAGCAAGCATCACAAGTGGATGATGAGTAGAGTATGCGTACTGTTTACACCGAAATGTAATGCAATTCATTAATGCGCTATTATTGCTCCAACAATGTATCAGGCGCAATATTTTTTTTATTCTAAATAACTGTAGCAGATATTTTGATTTGTCATTCCGTATTCTGTTTCAAAACTGTGTAAAACTGTTTTAATATACCAAAATCATACGACGAAATTACGAGTTTTTTGGGAAATTCCATAATTATATTCGCAAGAATCTACCCTTTAGTACTATTTTTCTTACATGATAGTTATTTATGCAACTGTTGTATAATAAGGGGTATTAAAACACGAACGTGTCGCCTCGTGTGATAATAGTATCACATGAGTGTTTTAATACTTAATTATCAACAGTTGCATACAAGACTTTATCTACACCTATAATATGAATCAAAAAAAAAAACAATAAAAGTACCAAACAAACCTACTTTTTTTTACTCTATGCTTTAACTCTATGCTTTACACAGAAGGGATTAAAAAAACAAAGGAGTGTTATTATGAAATTCAGTACAACATTTTATCATCTGTTTGGATGATAATGGTGATTAGGACATTGGGTGTTTTAATGTTGGCAGTAAGCTAACTGTTTCAGAATATTTTTTAGAGGATTTAAAGTATGGGAGTAGATAAAATAAGTTAATGCTCGACAACAATCCCACCTGATGGTAAGTGGTGAAGAAGTCTAAGATGTTGAACGCACTAACTTATTCACATAACCTATACACTCTCCTCTACTTATCAAAGACAATGTGAATTTTGGGAAATCATTAACTACCGACAATAATGTGAATTCAATTATTATTGATGACAATATATTTTATAAAGTATATTCATTTTTATTTTATAAAATACATCATAACTGATAAAGTAACGTGAAAGTTTTTATATACCTATGTCAATATGAGGAAATCAAATAACTTAGTTATTTCACTAACGATGGAAAATGCTTGAAGTTCACGTAACCATTTTTCATTGCATTAGGACGTAATGCTTTTACTGCTGTTTTTGATAATGCATGAGATCTCCTGTTGTCATTCATGAACAATTTTAAACTTGGATTATAGATTGATGACCTCTCTGTGTTTGCTTTGGCTTCTACAACTACTAAGAAGGACCCTAAAAAATATGCAATTTTAATTAGAAAGGTAGAATTCTATAACATTTTTCATATTTCGGCGGCCTAGAATATTAACCCCAATCCCATACTGGCTGAACAGGGTGTCGTAGGAGGCGACAGAAGCCAGCCATCGAGTCATTAATGGACTGGTCGTGTTCTGGCTTGGGGTTTGAGAGCCAGTGCTTTCTTTCTTTCTTCTTTCTTGGCCGACAACGCATTAGTGATGCCTTTGTTGTTACTAATGTCCATGGGTGACGGTGAGCACTTACCATCAAGTAGTCCGTCTGCTCGTTTGTCGGCTATTTATATTAAAAAAAAGATTGTAGTTTAGTGTAAACTATATATATGTCAGCAGCCTTAAGGGAATTAATAATAGCTAGTATTGCTTAAATTATTTATATTATTGAGAATGATGTGTTGATATTTGACAAATACAAGTATCTAGGATTTCAATGCTTTCTTAATAATAGCCTGCTTTTACTATTACCTATGGATATGTCCATAATTTACAAGGCATGAACACGATATAAACATTGTTAACTTAGAAATTTTGTGATATCCGAAAACAAATACACATTATCTAACAGCAGTATACAACTTACATATAAAAAATAAATAAAGTGAGTATACAGCAAGCCCCGTGAAATGCATGTCGAAATTGAAAAATTAATAAGTTTAAAACAGTTTTATGGTTTTAATTAAAATGATAAAGCATGAAAGTGAATTTGCATTTCTTACATCTCAATTAAAATTTGCATTGTACATTCAATTCCTGATTCCTACAAAGGCATTACAGAATAGGCACAAAACTATGACTTAATTTGGTTACATCTGCATTTCGTCTTCAAAAGGTTCAGCGTTCCTTTATGGGGCTTGGAGTTCGTTTTTACAATAAGATTCTTAAATCGTTACACGAGTTGCCCATTGGAACTTTTAAGCGTCGCAATAAAACACAATTTATAGGCAAGGAATATTATAGTATAGATGAGTACATTAATGACAAGGATGCCTGGACTAAATTAGTGTTGAAACCAGTTCCGCACAGGTTTAACTAAACTTTTGTAATTACCATACATATGTTGTTCAAAAGATGTGCTGAGGAGTTTCTTTCGCCGTTTCTTCTCCTCATTGTTAAAGCACCTTTTCGAAACGGTGGTAGAAGCAAAAAATGACGTTCATAAGTGTATTTACTAAATACCTATATGATTAAATGATTTTGAATTTGAATTTGACTAACAATCTGGCAGTAGAGCTTTTTGGTCTCTTGTCTAAGCAGTTGAGGTTTACTTCTGTTGGCCCGCACGGCCTCCACTGGTAAAAGCAGATAAACAGAATAAATAATACGGATAAAGAGAAGGCGGACTTGTTCGCATCTCTGTTTGCCGAAAATTCACGTCTAGGTGCTACCTAAGGTTTCCAGAAACGGGGGGTTGTTCAGAAAGATAAAAATCGATTTTGGATTACTTATACGGGAAAGTAGGCACCTTTATTTATAAATTTATTAAATTTCTATGGAAAAGTGTAAAAAATCATAAACGAATTTGTAAAAATCATATAATACACAATAATAAAAGTCTAATTGACTTACCAATAGGTACACGTTATTTCTAATTAAAGACAACAGTTTTTTAGTTTCTGTTCATCGCGGTATCTTTTCTTATAAAGCGAAATCGAGGCCAATGCAATATCCTAGGTGATGTTATAAGCTTTAATAATCATTTATAATAAAATAAACACTAGTCAGCACGAACGTAAAACTAACAAAACGATTTAAATAACTATTAATAACCCGCTATGTTCTTATAGTAATAACAGCCATGCTTTCATTTTAAATGAACAGTTAAATAATCAAAAATAATAGTCATTTGAACGATCAACTATGAAGAGATTACTCTCCACATCAGACATCGCGACCGCTACTTAGGATGGCCTGAGGAACTATTTGGTTACAAAGGAATCGATCATAGAAGAAACTACCAAACCAGGCAACTAGCTCACCGAAATAGTTCACTCGTATCAAACTAGATGGCGTTGTGCATGATGTTTGAATCACACTGTTGAGATTTTTTGTAGAAGGGTATAACATCCCAAAGCATATTGAATTGGGATTGCCCGACGCTTGCTGCGATCAAGATTCAAGATTACCCCGAATGAAACTATTATTGAAGAAATTAGCGAACACGAAATAACTACCGATTCGACCATTGAGGACAACGATAGTGGAGAATGGATTATGCCAAAATACCCGCTGCGGTCATCGGCCGTGCCGTCGGCCTCTCCGACGGGAGGGAAAACGCCCAGACCGCTTTCCCCCTTGGAAAAGGAGGTGCCGGCGAAGTACTTCGCGGCGGCGGGTTCGAGTTCCGCATCATCGGAGGGGTATGAAGAGCCGGCTGTTGCTGCTGCGCCGGCTGTAACAAGTCCCACCTCGCGCGGAACGAGATCGTCACCGGTAGTGCCCCCCACTCCCGGCGCGGGTGGGGTCGGTAAGCGAAAATTGCTATTAGATTTAGATGTTTGCTTTTGCTTGCGTCTTCGCCTGGGACTCGGACGCCGGCGG
>PDGT01000124.1:196959-287810 GCA_003671415.1 Megathymus violae
ATTATATGTTTTTAGATAAAATAAGTCAATGATTGAAAACAATTTCACCTGATGGTAAGTGGTGATGAAGATTTTGTACGCACTAACTTATAATAGCCTTTTTACTCTCCTCTTGAAGATTTATTACTTAAAGTCACTTTAAATCACGTATTGTTATTATTATTGTAATAAGACAATAAGATTATAACCATAATATAGTACATGATAAACTTACGCTCCCGCAATACAGGCTGCCTCATCAGAACGATCCGCGCAGTCGCTCACTCCATCACACACTCGATCCGAACCGACGCACGACCCGTCAGGACACGCGAACTCACTGGAACTACTCGTAGAACAAGGCCGTATTGAGATGTCCGGATGGATATACGCTCCATATTATATAATGATAATTGATTATTTCACGACCTTATAGGCCAGTTGGTGGTGTCCCTGCCTGCCGAGCGAAGGTTCCCGGGTTCGATTCCCGGCCGGGACAGACATTTATGTAACAGATAAATGTTTGTCCTCGGATCATGGGTATTTGTGATATCATATTTGTGTATGTTCATGCCGCACGCAACACAGGGAATTCTAGTGCGGGGATGTGAGTATGTAAACGTTTATTATTATTTATTTATAATTATTATAATTAATTGTTCAACCCGAATAAAAGCGGGAAGGGTCGCTAGTATAATAATAAAATCTATTTTTTTATCTGACCGAATGATAACCTTGAAAATCTTTCTCCTATCTGGACATTTGGAGAATAAAGAATGGATATTTATTTGCTTTCAATCGCATTAAGTTTTATAAAGTCAGTTTTGTTACTTCTTAGAGAATAATTCATTTAATTATTTTATTAATACATATTTAATGAGTGCAATTGACGTACTTACCTTCCTTCGAACCCTACTAAGTTTCATCACGAAACGCGATGTATAAAAAAAGTAATTATTAAATTATAAATATATTAAAACTTGTGAGTACCCATTACATAATAAAATGTATAAACTCCGCAATTAATATTAGTTTAAAATCATATATTAAAACTGTTGTAGAATTTACCTGCAGTGTTGGCTTTCGTTTTCGATAACTCCTGATAACACAAGACCATTGGCTGGAATGAGAATGATGTGATTATTACGTATGTATACGATATATATATCTCTTCTTTGGATATTATCCGGGATGAAAATTTGTGATATCTCTAATTTTTAAAATGTTATGCTTCTTACAACGCCGTGAGGATGTCTGAATATCCGAGATTTCTTCATAATGTTTTCAAAAATGCGTGAAAACCATCAACTACCAACGTCCAGCTCGCTTAGTGGCTACCAGACGACTGACTCCATATTGTTGAACATAAATATAGTATAAAAGAAATACAAACACTCAACTGACTCTTAACGACATTTCTAGCAACTTCTGGACGGCAAATAGTAAAGTTAACTTAATATTAATATATTTTATGTTACATTGAACGATAAACTGTATTAATTCTTACCGCTTCGGTAACTATCGATTTTTTTTTGTGAATTATAAAAAATAATAATATGAAGCTGACACTTGTAAGCTCGTTTATTAACTCATCTTTACAACCCATACGTGTCCCACTACTGGGCTTCATCGCAAAGAGAGAGGTCAAGGCCATATTTCTCGACGCTGATCAAGCGCCAGTTGGCCGACTTCACACTTGATTGATATACATTATAAATATCAAAGCAAGTTATAATTGATTTGTAACACTCAGATGATTTGGATTTGAAAAATCAGAGGTGCGTGCAGGATTTTTACTCGGGTCTCCCGTGCAGGTGAACGATGTTCCAACCAGTAAGCTGCCGTTGCGTTTGTCGACTATTGACATTATTGTTCTATGAATCGAATAAACTTGTTTTGTACAGGAAAATATAAGGAAACCTGTCTGTTTGCGAATTCTTAACATTTGTGTGACGTTCTATGTATGTATATTAATAATCGGGAAACATATTTAAAAAAAACATTGAGACTCACCGAAAAGAACTGGTATAATGAAATTCCGAAACATGTTTAATTAACCCTAATCATGAATTATATTAAATGACACTTTAACCAGAAGCTTATAACTATGAGAACTTTTTAACACGGAAAGACATAAAAAAGTTTTATTATTATTATTATTTCACAAGATACGTGCAGTTCTTATACCGCTCCATGACGTACTGAAGAATGTTTTACCTCTAACCTTAGAACACGTAATTATTATTATTAAAACAATACCGTATTAATATACATATGTCGTATCAAACCAGTTATTTTGCGGCTTTAATTCTGTCATATTTATGTTTGAATATACTTTATCTGTATATTTAAAAATAGAATTTCGCATGTATGAAGAAAATCATATGTTGAGAACGTTTCAACTTATTTGATTATTTTTTTGTCATGTTGTTTTTGTTTGTTACATTGAAATAGTTTTTACCCAGGAGTTCAATCAACCAATTGTGTGTATACTCGTATCAAGCGTTTCCTGAAGGCACGTAAAATCTGATGGTCTAGAGTACCTTATGTGTAATCCTAATGGATCAGACATACTATTAAAGAAATTGAAATGTCGCCACAGCAAAATGTATTCAATGTGACAAGCATTTTCTTGAGTTGTATAAAAACTGGAGGTAGGACCTATTGTGTAACGCGAACATATTGAACAAGTTACTAAATAGATTCAAACGCCACCATAGCACAAAGTATATGATGTGATGAACATTTTTTGTACTTGTATAAAATGGAATATACATTAAGAGTTTGACAAATATAAATTGGTATGGTTTGGTTTGGCTACCATTTATAGCAAAATTAATATAATTTTTGTAACGTAATTTATGTATAATACTAAGATTATAGCCGTATATTTTGATACATATTTTGGCCATATTAGGGCGGCCTAAGATACTTCCCCAATCCCATGCTGACAGAACAGGGTGTCGTAAGAGGCGACAGAAGCCAGCCTGCTTGGTGGTAGGGCATCGCGTAAGGATTATATTATCAGTATTATTATTAAGTAAGTCATTATTATTATTACTGGTATTATTTATCTTGCCGTGAAGACTGCCTGGTTAGCTACCATGCTCTTCCTTGAGACAGTCGCCAAACGATTCGTCGTATTCCGCCTTGAGAGCCAGTGTGGCTTGTGAGGCAGTACTTTCTCTCTTACCTTCTTCTCATTTCTCGGCCGACAACGCATCAATGATACCTTTGGTCTTGCTGATGTCCATCGGCGACGGTGACCACTTACCATCAGGTGGCTCGTCTGCTCGTTTGTCGGCTAATAACATAAAAAAAATGTTTTGGTTTTTATAAAATTCGTGGTTTCTTTAATGCTATAATATTACTATAGTAAGCCTTTGTACCATGAATAAATAAATATAACAGTAAAGGATTTACATCTTTGTATGTGTTAACAGTTTCAGAGGAGAGCAGAAGAAACTGAAAATATGTAAGTACTGCCGCCCATACACGTCCTCAACACCAAAGAAGTCAGGCGTTTTCTGGTGGAGGGGTTGGCGTGAGGATCTGTTTCGCTAGCTCTCCAAAATTAAACGAATCACGTAAAAACATTTCACGGTTTGTTCTAGATGGTGGGTGGTATATTATCAGACGGACAGACAAACAAAATGCCAAAAAATATGTTTTGACTTCTATATCGATAATAAAATCTAAACATTCAAGCCCGTAAATGTTGTTTTTTATTTGTACAGATAAATAATTAGTTTAGCTAATAAATATTCGTTTTAGCTGCCACTTGATTTAATGCAGGAGAGGTCACAGTACCAGTTAAAATTGGTAAATCCCTTTTCATAAGTTTTTGTTATTATTTATAAAAACCCCCTTTTCCCGGAAGTCTTCGGTAGCGAGCGCGCCCGATTATTAGGTCCTGACCTTATTCAGACGAGTTATCTTTAATATAGTATAATAACTAATAATGAGCTTCGCGAATACATGTTATTTTAATTCATATATACATACAAAGGTTTTTCTGATCATGACTCAATAAGCCCGTGGGTTATTTGCGATTCATGATATATGATATGATAATTTATGTCAAAAAAGGTAATGTAAGGTATTACAGATAGTTACTTCTAATTCGCACACAACTCTCCATTCAATTTTGATTTCGATATAATAAATCAGTACTTTTAGTACTTAATATAATATATAGATACTCTGTGAATCTGTGACCAAATCAGTACATCTTGCGGCGTCGAAAGAGGTACACGCTATGTGGACATTACAAAATTAATATATCGGTGGAATGTACTAAATAATATGACACGGGTGTTCAAAGGTGTAGAGGTAGTGTTTATTTTAACGAAACGCCATATTTTTCTAGTCAGTTAAATATATTATGTGCGCTAGTGGGTTTAAAACATGTTTTGGAATTTGATGATAGCCGGCCTTGGTGAGTTTCCATTATTGTTTATTTTTATTATTATTTTTTCTTTATTATTAATCTTAATCAATCGTATTTTCCACATCACTCTCTTGATACAAATCATGTTTATCTTTGAAGTTTTATTAAATTGTAAGACAATTTGTTACGTATATTTTTCAATCTTGACTTGAATAGTGTCTTGCTTACCGTTTTCATATCCGTCTCCATATTTCTGCTGTTATCGAAGCAGACCAGAGTTGCAGCGTCGCTGCCCGTTCGTTGGGTATTCATATCATATATGTATTGTACTATAATTATACCATATATGTTTATTGTGTACTATCTAAGTACATCAAGGAGGTCAATGTACAGCACGTGTGACGTAAACTTTCGAGTTACCTACGCATAACATTTCCGGCTATTTCTATAATAACAAAAAAATTGTAGACTATTATTATTATTACACAGTTAACTTTATTCGTAAACAAATCTTACCTAATTTAAACACATATAATATTATCCAATATGTTTATAAACATTAACTGTTTCGGTAGGCGATGTTTTGCAATATAATAATACCTATTGAAACATGAATTATTTCGGTTTGTAAATATAGAATTTGTTGATCGACCATTATCGACAATCGGGCATACGCACAACTTGAAGGTAAGTGACCCCTGTCGTCCTTAGACTTCAGTAACACCTAACCTAACCAAACTGTTGCCGGTCGAAAAGAAATCGGGGTCACGCATTAGTATTGGCTCTGCGACATTGCGACCGCACACGTATTAAACATTTCACGGAGGATTTTAGGCCGACGACAGCTGGCCAGTCTAGCAAAATACACTATCACCATGTAAGTAATGTCAAAGTAATAAGTACAGAGCCCAGCGACTTCCGACAGGTAGGACTGCTCGCCATAGCGTAGTGTGTACTTCATAATGCTTCAGCGCGGATTGGTGTTGGGTTTAGTGATCAACGATGGACGTGGGCTCCGGCATAACTTTACGACTAACAAAGCAATAACCATATAACGCACGACCTTATGTGCCAAGCAAAGAGTGGACGCGCTCAAGAAACACCGCGGTATTTTGATAGAACCCGGATAACTTGTTATTACGCTGCGACGGTATAATATTAATTCTATTGAGTTTTATAAACGTTTTCCTTAAACGTTACATAGTAAAATGACATGCAAACAACGTACGTATAACAATAAATATACAGTTCAAGGAATTCCCCAGCGTTATCTCAACCAATTAGCCGGGTACGTATCTATCGGTTATTGATGGTTTTATTATAGCAGCATCAATACGGGTTGCTGCTTGCTGTGTTATCTAACGTGAAAAAAATAATGTTTTTGTCTGTGGGATGTGTGCGGAATGGACTAGAAGATTTGTATAGATTTTATAAGAGGGTGCCGTGAACGAAAAAGTACAAGTCGAGATTCAAGGGTGTAAGGACGGGTTTCTGTACATGTAGTGAGGGTTTTATTCACGTGGATGTATTTCCTTGCAATATTAATCAATGCTTTAATAGTTTTCAATAGTTTTTGTTTATGTTAATAAGCGACAAACGAGCAGACGAGCCACCTGATGATAAGTGGTCACCGTCGCCCATGGCCATCAGCAAGACCGAAGGTATCATTGTTGCGTTGTCTGCCAGAAAATTAGAAGAAAGTACTGGCTCTCAAGCTCCCAGCCAGAACACGACGAGTCGCTTGACGGCTGACTTAGGATTAGAAGGGTGTTAGCCAGCCAGGCAGGCTTCACGGAAAGATAATAATACTCATAATATTAGTAACTTAATAATAATACTAATAATATAATTCTTACGTGAAACCCTGCCGCCAAGCAGGCTGTCTTCTGTCGCCTGTTACGACACCCAGTTCTGCCAGCATGGGATTTGGGGGAGTATTCTAAGCCGCCCCAATACGGTCAAAACAGTTTGATATTTAATCGATGTAAAAATTATAATCGCACGTCATTTGAAATATAAGGCATTCTCTTTGTTATATCCGAAATTATTGAGCATAATGAGGTGATGTGAGCAAATAAAAGAATCTGATCTTCTCGGATAAACGTTTGTTAGAATAGAATAGAACATAGTAAACTTTCAAACGGAATTATATAATAATTTGAGGTGTGGGAGTCTTCAAGAAGAGAGTGAATAAAATTATAAATTTTATAGCGTTCAACATCTTAGGCTTCATCAGCACTTACCATCAGGTGATATTGTTTTAACAATCATTAACTTATTCTATGTAACAAAAAATGTGAAAGGGACTCCATCCATCCTTGGAACCAAACTAACTTCTACTCGTGGGGCATCCTGCTGAACAATGAACGAAGCAATGGCGCCAGGTCTCCTATTGGATGTCTCCGGTACAGAGCCACCGAGTATAATTCGACGGTACTTGCATGGAGGTAGACTATTTTGCCCGACTGGCTTGCCACCCTCCGTCTTAAACTGACGGTGAAATTTTCATACGTGTTTCGGTGGCAATGTCGGAGTAGTAAAATGCGGGTCCCTCTCTTTCTTCTCGGCGCGTCGGTAATCCCTTTCGTGCTATTGATGTCAATGGAGCACAATGAGCGCTAACCATCAGGTGGCATGTCTGCTCGTTTGACAACAAGTTACATAAAAACATAAAAATAATTATGGTAGAAACTTGGCCAAAAGGGTCACACTCGGCACTAGCCGCAGTAAACCACGACCATTAATTTTGTATTATTGCAAACCCCATAGCCCCCGTTGGTATCGATTGCTTGTTGACCAAGGGGTCGCAAGTTCGATTCCTGCTCGGAGCAGACATTTATGTGATAGATAAATGTTTGCGCACGCACCACGATTTGTAATGTCATAATTGGGTACATCCACGCCACCTGCAACATGGGATCCTAGTGCGGGAGTGTCGCACTAAAGAATATTAGTCCTTGTAATACTTTAAAAACCATTTTTCTTTAAACCCTGTTCAAATGCTCCAAAACGTCTATACTTGTCATGTGACCGCTGTGACATCAAGAGTCCTCAAATTTACTAAAACTCGTATTATGGAAACTACCGTATCGGGAAAAATGTATATACATATACTTTTTTATACAGTCACCATCCCTTTTAAAATCCCCATGTCTCATGTCGATGCCTTAATTACTCATTACAAACCAGTGTAATCATACGAATAACTTCCTTATTTGTAGCAACAGTTATTAAATATTACATATTGTGTTAATGTTTTCGTATAGTTCCAAACCTACGGTAAGGTATATTTTATTACTCCATCGCTGTCTTGCCAAAGTGTAACAATATTATAATTAGGTACTACAAATTCTTTATTAATTAACTAGTGGCCCGCTGCGACTTTGGTCGGGTTAAACAATTAGTTACTATGTATAAAAACAAAATATATAGTCTATGTCTATCCAGGAAAACGTAATTTTGAAATGGTAAAAGAATTTCTTCAATAAGTACCGGGGATACGAAATGACATTGTATTTTGTTTCCAAAATACATCATCCGCCCTGAAGTGGTCAACAATGGCCTGGTTTCGCAATTTTATCATAGAAAACATCTTTAAAACAACTCAATTATTGCTATCCATTGAGAAGTTCCACTATTTATCATTCAATACTCACTGATATACTTAAAATGGTCTACGATCTTTAAGGCGGCGGCGCTGAGATACAAGGGGCAGATTAGATAAAATCTTGTTCCGTATCTTGAAAATCACTGACATTTCACTTTAATAGACATTATAGTAATATTCATGTCCTTGGCTTCAACAAATTTCACACAGATATGCAACATTTTACGAATGTTCCTGATCGAGCAACTCAGTGACTCTATATTTATCTGATATATCACTGTTGTTATTTATGCAAACCTCATTATGACAACCTAATTTGGTATTACTGAGTTCTCGATCAGACGGATCATGTCCAGTTTAAAAATTCGGGGCGACAACAAGCCACCTTGCTGCACGCCGCACTCCAACTTATTAATGCCCAAGTACGAGCCGGCCCACGTTCTTTTGATTCCCATACTACTACTTAAGGATCGATAAAACATCCTACGGCACGTCTGTATAATGTTTTAAGATTTCTTCCACAATACGTCATAAGATACTAGATCGAATGCCTTAGAAAGATCTAATTAACAAGCAAACACAGGATTTTTTCTGCCAGTTTAGTACTGCACGGTTGGCTTGAGATACAGGATGACTGTCTCAGAAGTAAGTCCCGGTAGGAAACCCAAATTGAGAAACATGCAAATTTACGTGCATGTGTTCAGTGCACTGAATCACTGAACTACGATCACATGCCAAACTCAGAGTCCGAAACTCAGCATGATCGTCTTATAAAAATCAAACAATTGTGTATCACAAAAATAAAATAGCTCAGAGATGACAAATCAAGAATAACTCACGAATAATTTTTTTTAATGTACCATTTTTTATAACGCACTAAAAAGTATAATTGTTTTTTCTTTTTTCACATTTCCAGTCATTGTCATCAAATTCTGAACTGTGGTCCAAATTTCAAGTATCTAGCTCATCGGGAAGTTAGTTTAAAATCGATTACAAAATTCTACCCAGACAGATGTAAAAGAAAGCGAGATAATAAAAAAAAAACATGGTAATCAAGTGACATTAAAGTACCGAATTGTATTTAGTTTAATGAAGTTAAGAAGTAAAATAATACAACTTGGCGGTAAAGGATACTACGAAGACCGGCTATAGGTAAACGAATAAATATTATAACATGAACAAAATCGAGTTCAACTTAAAGAAGGTGAATTTATTGCATTCATCTCCTATTTTTCACTCTTCCTGATGGTATTTTTTCTTCAAATTTAAGTGTACCAAACGGGAAGTATATCCTCTCAAACAAAAAAGTAATTTTCCAAATCGGCTAATAAATGATGGAGTTCTCTGAGGTAACCAACTGAAAGAAATTACAAACGAATTCAAAACCTACTACTTTTTGGAAATCGGTCAAAAATTTTATGAAAACCATTCTTTTCCCTTATATTTTAAAGAATAATCACAGTATCGCTCGTTTCCGCGGTTTTATTTACTCAGATAATAATTAATGTTCGGGTATTGTTAATAGTAATTTATAGAATATTTGTAAACTGGTCAATATTATAAAGTTTGTCAATCTGACGCGTACGCTTTGGGGGGCTTAGGTCACGACCCTTACGACCTCCATCCTCGGACCGCGCCTTGTCAGTCCTAACTTAATAACTGGTATATTCATAATATTTACACCCCCTTAGTATAGTTTAAATGAATAGTTTCAAGCGATTAGTTTCATGTTTAGGTTAGGTCTTTGTAAGTTTGATATATGTAGATATTTTTTTACAAGCAGATGGGCGTTTAATGGTAACGCCACTGCAGCCATGACGTCCAAAGGCATAACCGTTCCGATCCAAAAAAAAACCGGTCCGAATAGTAACCCCGCGAAGCATTTAACCTAAATTATTGAAAGCGCTCAGCCGCGTTCACTGGTCTGTTCGACTGAGATAACGGAATTCAACATAAAAAGTAAGAAAAGTGAATGTATTTTAACTACAAGGCCAATCATGTTTCGAATGTGACATGAAAAGAGAATATCCATTGTGCTGAGATGCTATTCAACTTTGAAAATTTAAAAAAATAACAAAATTGCGTAAAATATGATTTTATTATTATTACCTTGTTGTTGACACTTTAATGCACAATAATTAACCATTAAGCGGTAAATATTTTCGACAATTTTTTAATTACAGCTACAAATATTTTTTAATTTTCATATTACAATAAGATGTTTTCAACTAAAATTGTGAATTTCCGCAAAGAACCTCTCCTACATCCTCGTAACGGCCAACGTATTTCCAGCGACCCGGTAAATGAATATATATATGTCAAATTCAATATATCATCATTCAATATAATATGTTAATTTTTTTTTCTTTTTTACTATCTATAAAATCGGAAAATAAAGGTACGTTTATTTGGTTATTGCACCCTACCATTTTCAGTAATATTTCAATTTAACGAATCATTCAAAATTTTTATTCTTTACAGCCATTGGTCCTGTCCTATCAGGAGTTGTCAAAAACCAAATTCAGAGCTGCAGGTAAATTTTACATTCATTATAATAATAAAATAATGAAAAAAATGTCTGCCTACCCGCATTTGGCTAGCGCAGCAGACCATGTCCTTAGCCCCTCTCGTTGTGAGTGGAGAGCGCGCCCGACTGTGGGACTATGTGTTGTAATGATGAAAAAAAAAAATTCATTTGTAAGACGCCGTCGATCCGTATTCAGATTTTTGAAAAGAATATGAAAATACATTACATAGGTTATTTTCGAAGTTCGCTGGGTATTGAGTTGCCAACCAAACCAGAGTCAACGCTGTATTAGGGCGGACATTAACTAAATCAATAATAAATAAACGTTTACACACACACACTTCCACATTGGGCTTCCCTGTGTTGCGTGTCACATAGACATAACACAAATATGGCATTACAAACACCCATGACCTGAGAACAAACATTTATTTGTCACATAAATGTTTGCCCCGGTCGGGGATCGACTTCGGGACCCCTCGCTTGGCGGACAGGGTCACTACTAACTGGGCTATTGAGTTTTGATAAAAACAATCTTTTTTAAAGCCAAAAATACCTACTTTAACTCTTTTTGAAAGCAAATCATACCTACTTCTACTTTATCTCTTAAACCATTTACCTGCCTAAGGTTTTGAACGAAATTCAGTATGAGCATAAAAGCTAGGCGGAGGGGAATTACCGGGCGCGGACGTTTTCTTCCACTCGCCATTCGCGTAATATTCGCAATATTCGCATTGCTTCGCTCTGCACTCTTAAATCATATGATTTTAAACTAATGTCATCGCGGAATTTATACATTTTATTATGTAACGGGTACTCACGATACGTTTAATTTATTGCCAATATTTCGACTCTGTTCGTCAAAACGAATGGCTAAGTTTAAACGTATCGTGAGTACCCGAGGAGGTATGCTTGAACTCAAACATAACTAGTTTCCTAACTTCTAAATCCACTAAAAAAACAACACCCAAGAACATTTTTATTAAGTTCCGTTAACTAATCCGGACATCTCAATACGTCCTTGTTCTACGAGTAGTTCCAGTGAGTTCGCGTGTCCTGACGGGTCGTGCGTCGGTTCGGATCGAGTTTGTGATGGAGTGAGCGACTGCGCGGACCGTTCTGATGAGGCGGCCTGTCTTCCGGGAGCGTAAGTTTATTTTTGTTTATTGTCTATAATTATAATTTGTGCTATTATTAATGTAATGTGCAACTTTAACTGGGTGACAGCATCCAATCACAACAATGAACTATCATCGTCTCGACATAATTGATATTTTAAACTGTCAAGTTGTTTCGAATTTGCACCATCGGTGATTAATTCGTCAACGATTTTATATCAATCAATGGCCAAGCGTTTCGGGTGTCCCCATAAACATAATATACTATCGTAATAGACAAACACGTCATAAACGTATGTAAGTTTTCATCGGTGAGAATGGAGAATCAATATCTAGTCGTTTATCGGTGATTACCGGTAAAACTTAAAAAAAAATTTCGATTGATTCTAAGAGGATAGAAGTTATCCAGGGATGTACAGAACCCTATTAGAACACAATAGTATCGTTGAACCTAAACAGGGTGGTTGAGAGCCCAACAAGGTCCAACAGGGGAAACTGTTCGCTATTACCTCATCGGCTATTCAATAGGGTGCAGCTTTTTAACTTTTTTCCGCTAACTCAGTTTTTTATGTTAATAGCCGACAAACGAGCTGACGAGCCACCTGATGGTAAGTGATCACCGTCACCCATGGACATCAGCAAGACCAAAGATATTTCTCATGCTTTGTCGGCTAGGAAATGAGAAGAAGGTAAGAAAGAAAGTACTGGCTCTCAAGCCCCCAGCCGGAACACGACGAGTCGTTTGGCGGCCGACTCGAGCAGGAGGGTGGTAGCTAGCCAGGCAGAATTCACGGAAAGATTATAATGCTAATAATAATATTAGTGACTTAATAATAATACTGATAATAAAGTCCTTACGCGAAGCCCTACCACCAAGCAGGCTGGCTTCTGTCGCCTCTTACGACACCTTGTTCTGCCAGCATGGGATTGGGGGAGTATTCTAGGCCCCAATATGGCCAAAAGCATAAACAATATATATATTAACAAATACAAAATAAACTTTGCTTCAATTGGTTCTGTTCAATTTGGTTCAATTGGATTATCTTTAACTTATCTGTTATGATATTGTTACAAGGTTGTGGATTGGATATTGACCCAAGTCACTGCCAGAATTATTTTAAATATTATTAGTATCTGAGTATCAACGAATCTTATAAACGTTTCAGGAACTCGGCCTTGGTGCTTGGCGACGTCTTCAGGAGAGGAAAACGGCAGTCGAGTTGTCGGTAACATTATGATTTTTTAAATTAATTAATTAATTAACTCGTTAGGGCATCTTTCCCCGTTACCAAGGAGGCATAAGAGGATTAAAGACATCGAATCGGTGAACGTATTAAATATTTAGGTTACACTTTAGGCTGTAAGTTTCATATATAGATACTATTATTGGTACAAAGGGTCGCGAGTTTTTTTGTGTCGTGTGGTGTCGTGTACGATCAATCTTCACATGTATACATAAAATATAAATATAATATCTGTACTAACATTGTAAAGAGGGAGTGCCAATTTTGTGAGTTCGTGTGTATGCATAGAGTAATATCTGGAACCACGGCGGTTATTTGAAAAATTATTTTACCATTTAAAAGTTACATTATATCGATTGGACATTCACATCATAATGATGCTATTCACTTTGTTTTACATTATTTAGAGATTTGTATGGATTATACCTTCGTAAGATTCCTGAATCCGAGCGAAGGCGGAGAAAGGTTCTATTCTAAATATATAGCATTGTCGAACATAGCGTGGGCGTATAATCTTTTAACACTTTTATTTAATTGTTAACAAACACGTCACACCGGTCAACCGAAACAAGTAACAGTTCCTAGTGCGGAGGAACCGATCTCTTCGACCGCAGAATGTAAACTGAGGCTTCATCCGGCGTCACTCCATTAGCTTGGCTCTGTTGTAGCACCGAGTATCATCATGACGTCATCGCGACGGTGCTGTCTTCACTCGGATATCCTACCGGGTTTCGTTTCACGTCTATCCTAATGACCATCTTCGACATATACATATATGTTGGCCCGTGGATGTTGTTCTGCAATAAATTCCCGGAACCTGACCGCAGCGTCGCCTACCGGATGTAATTGTGAATCTAGCCATCCAAGGATCCACTTAATCACACATACAAAATTTCTTAACTATCAGTCCAGCTGTTAGGAGAAGTTCAAGTCATATACACACGTGTAGAAGAATTTTATATATATATAAATATATATATGACAATAAATAATCAATAATGAATTGTTGTATATAAAAAATTTGATAATTAGAATATAATATATAGATAATTAGATAACCTGTACTATGAATTCTAGGTATTGTCAAAATTGATATCTAATTATCCCCAACATGACATTTTGCACTGAGGTCTTTTCACCAATGTGTTCGTTCCAGGAGAGACCAGTGGCGGTGCCGCGACGGCACGTGCATTCCATTCTACGGCAAGTGCGACGGGTTGGTCGACTGCCCCGACGGGAGCGACGAGACACATCCGCTCTGTAGGAACCAACGGTAAGGATTGGCCGTATATTATATCTTACAACTTAGATCTTCGACCCACTGCAATACAGTCTCTCTTGTGGAAGCCTTAAGTAAACTTCCGGTGTAAACACCGTTATTATTAAATAAGAAGTCTTTGCCACAATCCGCGAGCACAATGTATAAAAATTTCAAGAGACAAATGTATCTTTTAGTTCAATGATAGAATCGGATGGTTAAATCCATTCTGGACGAGCAGACTGACTTGTGTGAAGCTTAACTTAATCATATGGAAAATTTCGTTAATATAAGTAAAAATTGACTTGAATTGATAGGTGAGTTGCCTATTGGAACTTTAAGCGACGCATTAAAACACATCTTATAGGGAAAGGATATTATTGTATAGATCAATATGTTAATGACAAGGACGCCCGGAAATAATTGTGTCGAAACTAGTTTCGCACAAGTTTAAACTTTTGTAATTACCATATGTTGTTTAAGAGATGTGCTGAGGAGTTTCTTTCGCCGTTTCTTCTCCTCAATATTAAAGTACTTTCGAAACGGTAGTAGAAACAAAAAATTACGGGCATAAGTATATTTACAGAATACCTATATGATTAAATTCGCCGTTTCTTCTCCTCAATATTAAAGTACTTTCGAAAGGGTAGTAGAAACAAAAAATTAGGGCATAAGTATATTTACAGAATGCCTATATGATTAAACGATTTTGAATTTGAATGAATGAATGATGAAATAATTTTGAATTTAAATTTGTATCTCATGTTCCAGTTGCCAGGACTACCTCTTCCGCTGCACCTATGGAGCGTGCGTAGACGGGACAGCTCCTTGCAACGGCGTCCAGGACTGCAATGACAACTCAGATGAACTTCTTCCCAAGTGCCGGAATGAGACCAGAATTGTTAAGTGAGTACTGTTGTACTACCCGGACTAGTAGTCGGGGGTTATGCTTCAAAAATTTTGGTCAAAATAGTTGCAAAGTGAACAGCAAAGGTTATTATTTCTGATACCAGGCTTATCCACAGAACTTACAGCAAATGGAGGAGATTCTTCTTACACTTAACGCTGTCAGTTTGACATTTTATGTGATTGTTGCGACAATATTTTGTATAAAATCCTTCAATGTTTAGGCTTCAATTGTGTATCAACTTTTAAAACGCGAACATTTCACTGAATCATTAATATGCAGCAGAAATAGAGTAGCGGACAGAACAGACCCCTCAGGTACCCTAGCGTTGGTAGCCATCGGTTGTGATGAACACCTGTCGACTACAACTCGGAGAGATCGTTCGCTCAGAAAGTCCTTTACCCAATCGATAAGGCCAGAGGAAATACCATATGCTGAAAGCTTGCTTAACAGGCTAGCATGCCAGACCCTGTCAAAGGCCTTCGAAATTTCGAGGGAGATGGCGAGCGCCGATATGTTGGATGCGGTTGAGATTCACCTTCTGCAATGCCTTTTAGTAGTACTTGGCAGCGAGGTTAAAAGCTTTCTTCTTCGAACTGATATCCGGAGATTTGTGGCCACGAGCATCAACCCAAGATAAATACGCCGAATGTTTGCGCTTCTCAGCCAGAGCGCATTCGGCATTAAACCAAGGGTGAGCTTTGCCACCGACGAGTACGTTAGAAAAAGGGCTGAAGTAATCCATCCCTTGACGTACTACATCGGTTATAGCATCCGCGCAGCTCGACGGATCTTCAGAAGAAAAGCAAACCCCTCGCCAAGGATAAAATGCAGAGAAATGCCGCATCTCATCCCAATCGTCAGTAGTGCCATACCCGGCGGACTCCATGAGAGTCGTGTTCAGGAGGTGAGTATGACGATACAGATTTCACCAGACAGTGATCAGAGGTACCCAATGGGAACGAGACCTGCACGTTATATCTATCTGGATCGGTCGTCAACAGAAGGTCCAGGCAACTGGCTGTGTGACCGTCGACATCAGGCACCCTAATCGCTTACTTTACCCGTTGGAAGAGGGCCAAGCGACATGACAAAATTCCACGTTGCTCTCCCAGCTTGGTCGGTCCTTTGGTATGGGAATAGCCAGTCCTGCTGTCATGCATTAAGGGGGCAGAAAGACCAATTGAGCCGTAGGATGTCGATGAAGGGCCTCATCAGCTGCCACACTGAGGTGTTCAAATAACCGAGATATCTCGTGGTCACCGCTGTGCGAGCGGTAGACACAAGAATACGCAATTTTTTCGATCCCCGTGTCCACCAAAACGCAAAGAGTAGAAAATATGGAGTCTTCAAGGTGACGGAGACGCCGACAGCAGATATCATTGCGGGCGTACACACATACTCCAGCGCGAGGACGAAAGTTGTGCTCTAATGTGTAACCAGGATAGTCAAGGTACACCACGCTCGATGGACAACCAATTTGCGTCTCCGTCAGGAAGAGCAAATGCGGCCGCACAGTCCTTAGATGATGGTGGACTGTTGACAGGTTTGAGTGCAAGCCACGTATGTTCATGTAATGCATTTTAAATGAGGGAAAGTGCAGCCGCTGTGGAAACCAACTATTTTTCCTCTTGTTTTTCATTATTAATTTTGTTAGAAGCGAATAGGATGGGGAATGGCAGTTAAACGAGACATTACGTAGGTGACCTCGTAATAGAGTTGGAGTTGCCATCCCATAAGGGGCTTAGCTTGGAGACTGCTGGGACGCTCGAATACCCCCCGGAGATCGCCATCAGGTCTCCTCTTCCATTAGTCAACCGGCATGATGGGGCCACCCCGGGATTTTTCGCAGTTGGCGGGGCAGCCTTTCATAGGTGGCTGTCCCACTAATTGGGCCTACTGACTACGGCCAGCCAGCGGTGCACCAAGCTTCGGATCCCGCTACCTTCCAGAGCTAAGTTCCCGACGCAACAAACAAACCAACTCATCACGACCGGTCTCACTAACGCAACGCAACTGTTCAGACCCATTCCCCATTCGGCTTCATCAGACATCATGCCGGAACACGACGAATCGCTTGGCGGCAATGTTTTGTCTGATGGGTGGTAACCAAAGCCGGCAGCCGATGTTATGGCCTACCACCGGAGTTGCTGCTCGTTTTGCATTACCCAGGGGACACGTGTTTCAGTGATCAAGTAACCTCCTACGGACGCGAGCAGCCCATGTGGAATAGTAAATATAAAAGTAATAGATATTCTGTGGAAGGGTAGTGAATGAGAGTCATGACAGCTTTTCTACAGCTATAGCAATAACTAAATGTTTCTAGTTCAAATAAGGAAAGAAAAATAATAAAACAGGGTAAATATGGAGTTATTAATTATGCGCCTGATAGAGATAGCGACCCTACATTTGATTTGGTAGTAAATAAGCAACCCTATTTATAAATTGCTATGGTAACTAAAACAGAATAATATAAAACGGTAATAATATAAAATCACGTCGGTGTCACTAATATAGGAACGCGTGTTGATTAGGTAAAATGGTAAAAAGGACTCCAAATATGATGAAAATATTTTACAGCGATAATATCGAAAAGCGTAACAAAAATGAAAGAATGACAATCATGTCATTTATCAATGCTATCTTAATTAAAATATAATAATATAAAACGGTAATAATATAAAATCATGTCGGGGTCACCAATGTAAGAGTTGAAAACTAATGTGTTGAAAAACTAGCTATGGTAACTAAAATAGGGTTGCTTATTTATAATCACTGCACAAATGTAGGGTTGCGACAAGGTGAATGGATGTTTATAACCGCAATAGACAACTTTAATTGATCTATCTAGGGGCCAGTTCAAATGTGACAACGGACAGCAGATTTCCGTTACGGAGTTATGTGACGGCGACGTGAACTGCGAGGATGGTTCTGATGAAAAAATCGAGACGTGCGCCGGCAAGACCTGTCTCTCGTACCTGTTCCAGTGCGCGTATGGCGCGTGCGTCGACGCGGGCTCCGATTGCAATGGGGTACGTATCACGTGCAGTTGTTATTTCGAGGCTATTGACGGAAAATTTGTTCAGAGAACTGCTGTCTTGGCCTTTAAAACTGTGTAGGTAGAAACCTTATATTTTTTTCAATATATTAAAGCCCAAAAAAATTGTATCATTGAAATGAAATGAAATTAAATTAAATGTAATTTAATTTAATGTAATTAATTAATTTAATGTAATGTAATCTAATCTAATCTAATCTAATCTAATCTAATCTAATTTAATTTAATTTAATTTAATTTAATTTAATTTAATTTAATTTAATTTAATTTAATAATATTTATTCGAAGTTGGTTTTTACAAACACTTTCCGAACCTCAAACTACGCCATCGCTTCAATAAAACCCTACCGTGAGTTATCTCGGAAGAAGCGACAAGAAACTCCCGAGGAGTTTTTTTTTCCTACTCACAGTTACAGAACGCACTTAAACTGGCTTAAAATTAAACTCATGTCCAAGCAGTCTTATCCTGAAAGTAATCATCAAGTTTGTAATAACATTCTCCAACAAAACCCTTTTTATGGAAGTATTTAATGCCCTTTAGGTACAAATTCTAGAATAAGGATACCCTAAGATTTCACTACTCGAAAACTTTATTTTGTTGATGGGCTAGTTGCAAAAAAAATTCCCGGCTAACGCCATTAAGTGTTTCGGTTATTCCAGCTTAACATATCGTTTTTACCACTACCGTCGAGTTCTTCAGTAAGCGTTCGTTCGTAGCGTTCAGCACGTCAGTCTCCGGCTTACCTCTCGTTGCATTCCAGAAACAAGAATGCGCTGACGGCTCAGACGAGTCGGATGAGCTGTGCAACCGCACCACCACAGGTGTGGTCACACCATCGACTTTGACCACCACCACCGCCACAGTTCCCAGGTAAATGAGTAGTTTGTTCAAGTAATTAATTACACGATATATTTCCGAAATTCTCACACTGTCAAATGACCCGACACGCGGGTTGTACCCATGCTTTGGTCGCGAATATCTGTGATACAGTACATTTTTCTTCGTTGTCCGTTATTACAAACAAGCAGACGAGCCACCTGATGGTAAGTGGTCACAGTCTTGCCCATGGATATTAGTAAAATCAAAGGCATTAGTGACGTGTTGCCGGCCAAGAAATAAGGAAAGTATTATAAGGATATTAGGAAGAATGGATTATAACTTGACTATCATGACATGAGTGATTGGAATGTTAATGATTGAATGGCTCCACTATGAAGCACTACATTGCTACATACCATCCGATACGATTATATTGAAGCGCCGGATTAAAAAAATATTACAACACTTTTCCGCACATAAAGTTGGTGGTACACCAGTAGATCTGTTCTAGTGCCAACAACTGATGATGTTTAAAGAGTCTGTGATGTTGGATTAAATGAAGCCGAACCATCTAGATATATCATAACGGCAGGGTTGTCACATGGTGCAAAATAATATTGTAACAGAATAATCAATTGTACTGACGTCGAGAATACGTTTACAATCAACGCATTTCCCTGAACTCGCCTCACCCCGCGCGCCCCATACCAGTAATCTGGACTGTAAAGAATATTATAGTATAGATGAATATATAAATGACAAGAACGCCTGAAAATAACAGTGTGAAATAAGTTCCGCTCAGGTTTAAACTTTTGTATTTACCATGTGTTGTTTTAAAAGATGTGTTGAGGAGCTTTTTCGCCGTTTCTTCTCCTCAATGTTAGAGCACCTATTCGAAACGGTAGCAGAAGCAAAAAATGATGTGCATAAGTGTATTTACAGAATACCTAAATCATTAAATGATTTGGAATTTGAATTAGACTTGTCCGCTGAGTTATGATCAAAGCATGCGACTGTCCCACTGCTAGGTTCGGGTAGACAGCGGCTGAACAGCCGACTTCACATACCTTGGAGCAGTTCGTGAAGATTTCCTACGTTGTTCTTAACGATATAAAATATGCATATATCTCTGAAGAGCACACAAGTTTTTTAGACTGTGGCATTCGTTCCAGCTCCGGGGGCTGTGTGCTGCCCGAGTACCCAGCAAACGGTAGATACGAAGTTCGCGGCCGGCCGTCCGCCCGGCCCGGACTGTCGTTCGACGGTGTGGTCTCCGTCAGTGTGGCCTGCGACCCTGGCTACGCGGTCAACGGGAACGACTCGCAGTTGATACTGTGTTATCCAGAAGCAGACCTGGAGGATGTTATCCCGAGATGCGAACGTGAGTCTCTCGATAAGTTTGATACAGGACAAAAAGATGATCCAGCTTCTATCATGTGACTTCATCTATATTTTCGATATTTGTCAACATAATTTGTTAAAAAAATAGCAACTCATCTAACCCGTTCAATTTAATTCTACTCAAAAGACCGATTTATTCCACTCATAGCCTTTTCCTTCGATTCTCATTAAATCTGCCTATTAGTATTTCTGTTGTAATCCAGTTCTGTAATCCAGTTTCTTCCAAGTCCTTCTCCGTCCATGTCATCAGTTATGGTACTCTTAACCCATCACTAAAAGACGTGCTCCTTTCTTCGACACGATCCGAATCCGGTAATAAATGTTAACTTGATACAATATCCTCCTATTGTTTCCTACTTCTGTTCTTACGAATCTGTCACCAAATACGTGATATATCGTTAGTCATAATCGAATGTCCTCCATGTCACCGATTGATGTAATTCTTTACAAAATTATATTTTCAAGGTAATCTGCAAGAAATTGCTTTCACCAATAAGACCGCCGATTGCTTTATTGTCATGTTATCGTAATGTATCGTACCTTCGTGTTATCAAATGTGACAACGTGAACGAACTTTTCAGTTGATACTGGTACTTTTTAACATAGACTAAGAATACTGTGGTTAGTGGTTTTTACTTGAAAAAATATTTCAAACAAAAACTTAAAAAAAAAAAATTGTGAGATGAATACCATAAAAAAATATGAAAAAAATTGTCTATAGTATTTTCTGTCTATACTCATTGTTTTTTCTTTATTAGTAGCTAGCGCCGCGTCCTGACTCCGTTCGGGTTGAACAATTGATTACAATACACATATTTCACACATAGCCTATATCCATCCGGAGTGATGTACCTTGGAATTATAGAATTTTTCTAAAACGTGACGTGGTTCTTGAGATGACCTTCCTTACATACACTCACAACATTCCCATTCGCCTTCCAGGCTATTGCGAGCTGCCTCCTCATCCTAGCGTGATGTACGAATGCGAAAAGAAAAACGCCGGCGCCACGTCCCGGTGGCCTTGCGGTGCGAGAGAGTTCGTCGGCACCACGGTGGTGCCCACGTGCCGGACGCCCAACTACCACGGCTCGCCCGCGTACATGCACTGCACGGAGAACGGCTGGAACTACATCGCCAGATGCGCCCCAGGTTTGGCTAACAACGGCACTAATATTACTATACTGGTTAAGGATAACGTTGAATTGTATATAGGCAACTTTGAATACAGTAGCCCGCTTGGACCGAGCGAAGTTTTGCTGAACTCCAGCAATAGAGACGAGGTCACGGCGAGCGTGTCGGATATCGATGAAATGGACTGGCGTTTCGGTTACACTGACACTGGACACAGTAAAGTAGCTGATACAGATTATACAGAGAGTAACAAAGCAGTTATTCATAATTTAAATGTAGATAAGAAATATGTCAGTGATATTGGAAATAAGAGTGTAAATATTAATGTAAATATTGAAAATGGGAAAATAAAAATAATAGTAGGCGATATCGTTTTAATTATCGGGAATTGATTTAATTTAGAATCAAATTAAGTTAAGTTAAAGGACACTGACCATTTCTGCCTTCATCTTAATTATCACTAAATTCATATTTTTACATGTCTTACAATAATTGAAATTAGTTTATTGTAACGTCTGCAGTAAATTATACTTTTTCGTGTATTTCTGGCTAAGAATTTAGGAATGTATTTTTAGGAATGTTTTCGTTTTATAAAGAAGAATCTACATATGATGTGGAAGTCTTCAGGAGAGTGAATAGAGTTTTATAAGTTAGTGCATTCAACATCTGAGAATTCATCACCACTTACCATCAGGTGGGATTGTTGTTAAGCATTAACTTATTTTATGGAAAAACAAATACTGTACAGCACAATACTTCTCACACATTATCATTATGATCAGTCGTTTTCTCATTAACAGATAAAGTGCTTAAAAAAACTTTGTATCAAACAAAAAAACTAATGTATTGCTCTTGCCAGTTTCCAAAAATTGTCCACAGTAATTTACCTATATCTCTCTTATCATCAGGTAAAGACATTGCGTTTTTGCAGCGGTTCAGAATAAATAAATTGATACAACCTTGGATATATGTATAATATTTTATCATAGTATTTTTCTTTATCATATAATTTAATTCAATGTTAACTGAATTAAGCGTATACCATATAACTCTTGGCTACATACTTAGTTTTGAGAAAGTAAAAATATGTCCTGTTTGAAATATGAATATTACACCTTGTAAATGAACTCTTCACCAGTTCTATGCAAGTTTCATATATCCATTTTACGAGACTTGCGTTCCATCTCAGACATTTATTGTTGCAGGTAGGTACTCGAAAGATGATATCGCGATTTTCTTGGCAAGGGGAGCTGTGTCCTTTTGAGCCGTTTTTTTTTTTAATTTGGGGAATAAAAGTGACATCGTATCAAACCAAGGCTATGAGAGTGCTGATCTAAATGTTTAACCGCTTTGCTATATAGACAGTTTAATTTTGAGCGCTAAATATGCGTTTGACAATGATGAAGGGTGACGGTACTTCAATTTCGTAAAATAATTAACTTCAGATAATTCTGAAAAGCTAAAAACACTAGTAATCAAAACCTTTTCCCGCGTTTCTCTATCGCTTAGTTAGCATACATCGGATTATTTGTAAACTGAAAAACCGTAGTCTGACGCTTCGTTTCCGATTGTTATTGATAGATAAATCTTAAGAATTTAAATTCATGACATAAAAAATGACATGACAAAAAAGTATTTATAAAAAGTTAGCATTTATAATTTAGTTAAATTGCATTAAGAAGCTATTTTTAAATTTTTACTAATTTGTTTGTAAGAAATAATCAATAAATAATGATTGTATATATTGGGGCGTAATAGTGTGTAATTCCAAATTAAATGTCTGGCTCTGAATTTGTATGTGTGATAGTTTTTAATCTATGGATTATGAACCTACTGGGATACTTTGTAGCGCCATATGTTGATCGTGTCTTATACTAGGCCATCATTTGACACGTTGTTTCCAAGCGTTCATCGTGGTTTTCGAAGAAACTACTAGATGGTGTGCGGCGTTAACAGTATGTCTATTATAGTTTCAGAATCTGTGGCTAATTTATAATTGTTTTAGCTTATTAAGTCTTAATTTTTTCTTAGTTAATCTAAAAGAGAAATAGATAATTGTAAATAAAAGTGGCATACTGACTACTCTTATTGAAGGAGGATATGTAAGAGATTCGTTGTTCTCTTCTTGTTCTGTCGCGCTGACAGTAGGAAAGTCGCCCATCAATAAAGACATCAATATTTCGCATTTATCGCCCCTACATCAAATCCAGTAATATCAGTATTGTCAGGCATATTACCATACATACAAGCTTCTTAAAAAATATTGCTGATTTGAATAAAGAGACAACTCGACCCTGATAGTCATTCATTCACTTCTCTACGACGACAACACTTGAATGGTTACCAGCTGGTCCTTGCAATGAAGGCAATAGAATATGATCGTTGACGTTGTTAAGTTTCCCTTTGAAAATGATAGATGGCGCTATTAGGATGATAAAACAGGTCATTTTACCCTCTGGGATCATTTACATCTAGAGGTTAAGCGCAAAATGTCTCATTCGCATTAAAGATTATTCTTCATTAAACATTAATTTTGAAAGGAAACGTTAGGTCAAAATATATTATCATCCGATAAAAAAGATTAGATATAAATATGCTAAGTTATGTTTACTTCTGTTGCTACATAGCTATCTTCTGGGCTAGCAACGTATGGGTTACATTACGTCTCTCGCGTTGCAATATCCATGCAATGGTTTGCCAACTATAAATAGTAAAAAAATTAAATTAACGCATTTATCCATTCATCATTTCATTTGGGCCGTTTTCGCTTTTGCTCGGGAAGCACAAGAGTAGCAACAATTGTCGTTTTAAAAGGACTTTATATGACCTACGATAGATATCATTTGTAGAGAACCTGTTTGTATAATCTAGAGTCCTTTGCAGTAATGGTTCTTCGAGGTATTTGTTCATCGAAATATTTGTCACACTCATCAATATCACCCGCAGTAGGCTTGATGTGTTTTAATAGTTGACACAATTGGTCGTCACGTTCATTCTATATCCATCGTTTTCTGTTTACAAAACATTGATGTAGTGGATGGCTCGAACATGTTGCCCGATGGAATTGCATTTGCATTTTCGATTGATTTCTATTGATGCTGGTCCAAATCGTAGGCATTGAGGAATTCATATTTTTTGTGCTTAGGATCTGTAATAACGCTCTCTGAGGAATATTATTATCTCCTATACCTGAAAATCTAGTAGTGATTTCCATTAAAAGAGGTTGTGCCATTCGTATAACAGGGTGTTCGGTAGATAAAAAATGCTGTAATTTTTTTAATGCGATTGTTATTAATACTAAACAAAAAAATAACAATAACAGATCCAAAACAATAACAAAAAATTTGTGGCGTACCATCTCCGCCACTCCTTTAAGACCGCTACGCCATACATATTGTACCAGCTCCTTTCATACATTTTACCGTCAGGCGGCTCGACGCGCCTGCCCCCTGCGCAGCTCACAGCGCGTCAGTCTCGCCACAGAGTACATTAGTGAGTCTCGCTCCGACATCTCACTGTGGTAGTTTTATGTTTCTTTGCGCGCCGACTATTGCTTACGCTTGCTTATTATTATTTATATTAGTGCTTACCTTTCTTTCGCGTAGTGTGCTTATTAGTGTTTAACTTTCTGTTTAACTTCTATGTAGTGTGCTTAAACATTCGATTCTATCACTGACTGTTTTCCGTTCTTCATTCTTTTTGTGTAGTATACTTCTTTCTTTGTAATCTATCAGTGCAATAAACTTTCGTTTTGTGTTGACAATTATGGACTAGTTATTTTCCCCGGCCTGCGATTACACAACACTCAAATATAAATATAGTGAAGAGTATCAGTCAACTACCTGGGATATCTTATACTGGTACCTCACCAAGTTATGTAGGGAATAATTTTTGTTAAGGTAATATAGTTTGTACATAAAAAGTCTAATTAAGTTGACAGTAATAACGAACTTTTGCTTTATTATTAAATTCCATTTTAGTCTTTAATTACTCAAACGTCAAATATTATTATATTTTAATTCACAACAATTTTTGCATTAGTTTTTTTTACGATTTTGTATTGTTTCAGTCTTATATAATTATTTAGACGGACCCGTAGTCCAGTTAGTGACTCTGCCTGCAGAGTAAGGGGTTCCGGTTTTGATTCCCGGCCGGGACATACATTTGTGTAACAGATACATGTCTGTTCTCGAGTCATGGATGTTTGTGATGTCATATTTGTGTATGTCCATGCCACCCGTCACACAGGGAATCCTAGTTCGGAGGTGTGAGTGTGTGAGCGCTTATATTATTATTACTATTTACCTATTTATTTATTTAGTGCTCTTTACTGTATATTTAAATCATAATTATGTGGTTTCCTTTCAAAATATAAATATAAGTAATGTTAAAAGGACAGGTTTGTGCACAATATATTTATTACTTTAATAATTCACTCTTTTATTTATCGAAAAACCTCTCCTGCATCCTTTTAATATTGCATAACATAACAAACATCTTTAGTCCGAGATAGTCTAGAATACGATTGCTAAACAGAACGCGTCACGTGGCCTGAGTGTTGGCAGCACCGGCGCTCTGACGCCACGCTCGGTATCTCGTACTACAACGGAGTCTAGTTAAGGCACATGCGCTGTAACAGTCCTCACATGTAATGCAATCATACTGAAGAATAATTCTCTTTTAGCTAGGACACTCGTTTGAGAGAATTGTTAACAGAAAATTGTTGTGGAAACGTTAGTGTTTGAATTATTAATTATTCGCCCGCTAAGGTCTAGCCGTGACGTGGGTGCCGTCTATCTTCGATATATTTATATTGGCTAAAGCCTCCTGAATCTGTCTATTAGTATATCCATAAATCTAAACATGTAAATAAGAATCTATAGCTACATCTATAAAAGATTATAGAACTTATTAAAGATTATAGAAGACTCGACGATTTGGCTGATTTTTTTGTATGTTTGTAATTGTCACGATAAGGTTTATATGCAAAATTGCATAGTTGATGCATGGTACTTCTGTATCAAAATCACAATCAAGAAATGAGTCGTTAATTTCAATTCTGTTCCATGAAAGATTCAGTTAACAAATCGCTTTTCGACTTTTCGATGTACTGATGCACAGACAACGCACTGCTAAAATCTCTGGAGACAGAAATATGTAGTAACATAACCAGACTTAATATGTATATTTTTTAAGCGCACTCTATATTCTCTTCACTTTTTAATTGCACCTATACGAATCAGGCACTCGCATACACGCTCAATACTAGTACAAAACCAATGCTTTATATGAATTGAAACATTACTTCACTTACAATTGCCGTGTGTAGTTTGAAAAGATGCGCTGAGCAGTTTCTTTCGCCGTTTATTCTCCTCAGTGTTGAAACACCTTTTCGAAACGGTAGTAGAAGCAAAAAATTACGTGCACAAGTGTATTTATAGAATACCTAAATGATTAAATGATTTTGATAAAATAAAATTGCTTTGTACAGATGTATATTATTTTATCAAAGGCTTCCTTGTCGCTCATAACCTTTTACAAAAGATAAAGAATAAGCTGAAAGATAAGACACGCAACCTGTAACCTTGAAGCTTCCTCGCTCAGCGTATAAGCATAGATTGATATACAGCGAGAAAATGCTGTCGGCGTCTTGAGTACTGCACTACAGGAGCATAGTTATTTTAATTTAATATTTCATTATAACTTTATTTGTAGATTAGTATATACTAGTAACCCGCCACAACTCGCATCACTTCAGGAAGCGTACGCCCTACATTGAGAAACGGCATCCGCATTGGTTTACAAATGGGTTTTCGTTAGTTCTGTGAACTAGAAATACACTCGCGTGCATCCGAATCGACTCACCTTTACAAAATGCATAAATGGTGTAACATATTTTTAAAGAATAAAGAAAATATAGGTATATATATATTTTTTGAAAGCTTATTTCATAGGCTTTAAAATGATACCATAATCTCAAGAATCTGCGCAATATTTTCGAATTTTTTCGAATTCAATTCACAAGGTAACAAAAATTTAATCAGTGAAAAAAACAAAGGATAATTAAAATTAAATGAAAACAAAAAGTTATGATAAAATTATTAAATCAATAATTAGTGTTGCCCCCCCTAGCCTTAATAACAGCTCTAAGACGGTTCCCCATCGACCTGATAACCCTTACTACCAGATCTTGAGGGAGAGCCTCCCACTCCTTTTCGAGCACTGTCTTTAGCTCTACAATGTCTGCAGGCGCTGGATTTCTGGTCCGCACTCTGCGTTTTAGCTCGTCCCATATGTGTTCAATAGGATTGAGATCAGGGCTGAGTGGCGGCCAGTCCATGGTCTCAATACCAACTTCGTCCAGTAACTGACGTGTGATTCGTGCTGTATGGCAGCGGGCATTATCGTGCATAAGAAGGAAGCCATCTCCTATGAAGCCTTCATAGGGAAAGACGTGTTCAAAGATAACGTCTTCCACATATCGGTCTACAGTCAGACCGCCTCCTCGGCCTCCACTAGGGATGAAAACAAGAGCTGTTTTTCCTTCGACATAAATGCCCGCCCACATCATACACGAACCACCACCATAGGACACGTATCGGCGAAACAACATTGCGAAAATCGCTCGCCTGGACGGCGGTAGACTCGAGCTCTCCTGTCGCTGCCGTGCAGACACACTCTGCACTCGTCAGTGAACAGGACCGATCGCCATTGTTCAGCCGTCCAACCGATCTGTTGACGAGCAAATGCAAGGCGAGCTTGTCGGTGGGCTGTAGTCAATTTGGGGCCTCTGGCAGGCCGTTTTGGAGTCAGGTTGGCATCTTTTAGCCGTCTTCTAACCGTCCATTGACTGACAGCGACTCCACGAACCTCTCTCAGCCGCTGCTGTACAGCAACACCGGTGAGATAGCGATTTCTGAGACTTGTAGAGACGATAAAACGGTCGTCTCTCTCAGAAGTACGCCGCCGCCGACTGTTATCTGGCCTCCTAGAGTAAGAATTTGTCTTTTGGAACCTTCTGTATACCCTGGATACAGCAGATTGACTCAGATTTAGTCGACGAGCGACTTCTCGCTGGCTAAAGCCCTGTTGTACCAAAAGGACAACTTGGGCGACTTCTTCTGATCTTGTATCAATAGTGACGGCGAACTGGTAATCGTATCTTGCGGAAATGTGTCCAGGTCAACTTCTGATAAGCGACTGATAAGGGTGCGTTGCTTACGGGGGTTTATATAGGAGGTGGAACAGCGCAACTCGTTAGTACTGCAAGCAGTAAATTTTACGCACTTACGTTCATGCCACGATATTTTCCAAAGTGGTGATTGGATTAAAATGATAAATGTGTTAATTTAAAGGTAAAAGAATACCTTTTATAAATTTTTTTTTTTTTAATAAAAACACACTGTTTATCTATTTTGTATGGGTAAGTCGATTCGGTTGCACGCGAGTGTATATTAATTTATTATAATAATTGTAGCCAGATAATCGATATTTTATTTACTATACTCGTAATAAAATGACCTTTTTAACTTTTATTTCCTAACGTTTGGGAATAGACCCATTTCGCGGAATTGAAAGTACCTAGATTATGACCTACGGACGGACAGACGGCAAGAAATTTCGAAAAAAAAAATACTTTGACCTCTATATCGGCAACAAAGCATACTTACATTAAAATTTCCAAAAAAATTCTATGTACGAATTTGATTCCCTACAGTTTTATTATTTGTAGAGACTTTTAGTCATTTTAATTATTTATACATCGTGCATTATAGATGTTAAGTTATTCTTAATATAATAGTATACTACAATTTTGATTTCAGAGTGCGGCAGAACTACTCCCATGGGGCAGGAGTATATCATAGATGGCAGGCGAGCGAAGCATGGTGAGATACCCTGGCACGCCGGGATCTATGCCAAGACTTCTAGTTCATACAAGCAAATCTGCGGAGGGTCGCTGGTCTCCACTAAGGTCATCATTTCAGGTACCAATATTTATAATACTTATCAAATTTGAATTCGGCTTTAATAAACGTCTTTTTTAAACCGTTTTATAACTGGGCCTATAACAATGTCTGATCTGAAGAAAGCCAATTAAAAAATACCTATGTCCTAGGCCTATAACAGTGTCTGATCTGAAGAAAGCCAATTAAAAAATACCTATGTCCTGGGCCTATAAAAGTGTCTGATCTGAAGAAAGCCAATTAAAAAAGACCTATGTCCTGGGCCTATAATAGTGTCTGATCTGAAGAAAGCCAACTAAAAAATACCTATGTCGAGCAGAGTCAGTCTAAAGTCTGATAGGTGCTTATACATATCTGGTGGAAGTGTTAGTAAATTTTAAAACGCATAGAAATGAATATAATATTTTTGGAAAAATAATCCTTAAATAAACACTTTGTTTTAAGCAAAATGAAGTTCCAATAAATAATAATGTTATTTAGAGTTTCCACAGTCTTCTCGTAATGTTGACACCAAGGAGTATAACGACAAAATGATTGACATACGTTTTCTTTTTCCTCTTACGAGAGGAGGATAGTGAATACTCATGTATATCAGCGCAGCCGGCTACGCTGGTTATGTGGGACTCACGCATGAACTAGCCAAGTGCTAAACCATGAGAGCCTACCAACTAAACACCACCTGAATTGGCTTTGGTTGTGCGACCTCTAAGCCTTCATCGGATGCGATCCTTTTTTAGGGTAAGAAAGATGCTAGCGGCGTTCCCGAAAGAGCGTCCACTCAGAAGTTAACACTGAAGGTCTTGTCCGATGGGGAGATTATCTGTCATCGTAAGGATGCCACTAACGATTGAGGTTGACATACGCAATTGCTCGTTCTTATAATGGGGTGATACCGCCATTTTAAAAAACAATTTTTATTTCTAGGAATATTAAAATCTATAATTTTCACAGCTGCACATTGTTTCTGGAAAGACGGTAAAGGGAAACAACCGCCTGAACATTACGCTGTGGCACTCGGCAAGATTTTCCGACCTTGGAACGATAGTCACGATGAAGAGGCACAGTTTTCTAATGTAAGGATCAATATCTACGTCCATTTAAACGAGGGTACCATGGACAATGGCAGCGTTTGCATGTGGAATAACTTTTTCTGTGGTACACTGCGCATAGTCACACTTACTGAGCTTGTGTTCTGCATTATATTCGTGAATGGCTGTATGTACTCGGATCATGTCACAAATTCAACTAACAAATTATTTCCTTGCCTTATTGCTAAGGTTGTGTCAAAGAAATATCAATATTTTTTACGCTATACCAAAGTCGTTGACAATAAAATTACTTTTTCATTCTCCATACACCTTTACCGCAAATAACAGCATATTAAAACATTTATCTACGGATTTTGAGACTTAATTTACGACACGCATTGGATTTCGATTCTCTAACAATGGTACTTTTAAATTAAGTTAGTTTGCTTTTATAATAAAATTTGCTTTCGTTACTGCTTGTCCGTTTGCTATATTTATTTTGACAAATGAAAGTGGCAATGGTGTTTGATTGCAGGTAACCGAAATTCATATCCCAGATCACTTCAAAGGTTCTCAAACGAACTTTCAAAAAGACATCGCGGTTGTTATACTGGAAAAGGAGATTGAGTATAAGACATTTATTCGTCCAGTGTGTATTAGCTTTGACCCTCTGTTGAACAGTAGGCAATTGCAAGCTGGAAAACTGGGAAAGGTAAGTACTGAGTCGTTACATTTAGTCAATGAGAAGACGAGCCTTGTAAGTTGCAAATGCTTCTGGCATCTGAGAGACCATGGATGTCAGCGACGCGTTACCCATCATAAAGAATTTGGAAAGCGGGTTACTGAGGATATTAACTAACTCGACAGTCAACCTTACCGAGCTGCATATCAGAGAAATGTCTGCACATTATATACTGTTATCAAATGATAATCTTTATATGATAGTAAATCAATGAACCAAATTATTTCTATGGTTCCGTTCTTCCAATTGTGACTTTATAAGAATATACGTTTCTGAATTTGGGGCTTATATTTGAAGGTACATAAAATTATCAAAGGAATTGCTAAAGGTAACATGCCCCGCATCGAAAGAAAGGGCTTATTATAAAATTTTCGGGAAAACGTAAGTCCTTAAATTTTACTGTAAAGAAACTTACGCGATTCCAACTCAACTTTGACCCGTATTTTTCATTTTCTTAGATCGCTGGCTGGGGTTTAACATCTGCGAATGGTAAGTCAGCTCAGGTTCTTCAGGTAGTAGAACTGCCGTTTGTGCCATTCGACATCTGCTACGATGAAGCCCCGGAAGACTTCAGAGAGTACATCACCGGCGATAAAATCTGTGCTGGATTCCGCAATGGTACGTATCCATGGTGTTTTCGTGGAAGGCTGTGATATTCTTTGGTTAAAGTATAATGGCTCAGAATGAAAAATTCTAATGGGATTAAAAGAGCAACACAACTAAGCCAAATTGCTTGCTACGTAAATAAATATTTTATATACATACTTTGAATCCAATTGAAGTAGTTTTAAAAGAGAAGAACTAATTTATCCCTTGCAATTATAATCTAGACTTTACATATATCAAACCTAGATTTTACTGAATCTTTCGACTATGTTAAATATGAAATTTTAATTAATAAACGGTTGGAAGATGCGATTTGTTCCGGTCGATTTTCTTGATAGGATAGTAATATGCAATGGCAATTAATAAATTAGTCGATAGTGAAAAGATTTCCTGGGCTAGCGTGCAATGAATATAGGGTTCCTCAAGGCAGTATTTTAGGACACAATAACATAAATAACTTGTTCTTTAAGTACAGCTTTAGCTTCAACGACCGTTTCGCTTAGTTTTAAAAATGAGGCGTTTCATTTCTAGGCGTAAATATATGACGAGCCTCAAATACTCCGTTAACTCAGATATATTGTTTACAGTTAAGTCAATAGATAACAGTAAAAATTAACTAAATTATAATTGTTAGTGAAGACATCGTTCCAAAACTCGAAAATTAATAGGGTGACAAAAATTCATCTATTCCTCACTTAAATCAGCCCCGTATATTTGGACCGTTTCAAATTTTGTAATTAGGACTTTACAATGTCAATAGGTTCGGATGATCTGCGCTTTGTTATTTGGATAAAAGTTAGAGGTTCCTATAATATATATATATATATATATTTCAGGTACTGCTCTCTGTCAAGGAGACAGTGGTGGTGGACTCGCCTTCCCTGACTACGTGCTTGGTGTCCAGCGATACTACTTACGAGGGATTGTATCCACAGCGCCCCGCAACAATCAGCTTTGCGATCCCTTTCAACGCACTACCTTTACTGAGATTATTAGCCACGAACATTATATCAAGAACTTGTATTTAGAGGGGTTGTGATATTTCGTTTTGTTAAACGTCCCCTGTCCTAAATTGTACTCTGTTATTAATTACTAAATTAAATGCAGTTGGATTTATGAAATATAAGTATTCATGACATTAATCAAATAGCCACTATTTGAAAATATGTGTGATATTTGAGCTTCAGCTGTTTTATACTCTTTATGATATTTAAGGTCTGTGACAGAATAATTTTAGTCAACTAATTGAATCAATAGACAATGGTTTCAGTGGGCTTCCATCAATCTAAGGTTTTTTTATATGTACATTTAAACTCAAATCCCACACTAGGATCTCTATTTTGGGTATGACATGAATTTGTATACGTGAGATCACAAAGACTGTTTACCCTCTTCTATGAATCTGGCAACGACTCAGAATCGATTACAAATATCAACTGAACCGAGAAATAAACTAAGCTGTACGCTGCGCTGAGAAGCTTTGCTGATTTTTCTAACGCATCTTTAGCTTTTACATGATAAAATTTCATAAAAAAAATACTCAAGAATTCGCGAATAAGACGATTTGTATGACGATTGGAATGTTTAAAAAAATGCATTTACACAGCTAAACAGCTAACGCAATTACATATGTATCTACGGTAACGTCATCGCCAAATATAACATTAATGTGCTTATTGAGTGATTTGAAAATTTTCCTAAAATACCTTTTATTAAATACGTGAGCGTTTCGGTCGTTCTTTATCTATACGGCAGTAGGATGTATATTTTCTCTCTGTGATAATAATAAAACTAACAGGGTTGTGGATTTAATCCTAGATGTACCACATTTAGGATTTAAGGTGCTTTTTGAGTTCTAGCCAATCTCTCGCCGATGGTCAACGGAAGTCTTAAAAGCATCACGTTTCTTCGTTGAGGGGTTCCCCAAAATTCGTACTAGCATTCGTTAGTATTTTGTCTAAACGTTTTTTTTGTGCTAAGCTAGAGATCTAGAGATGTATCAATGAAAATAAACTTTGAATCTTACGGGTTTTGGATGCGAATAACAGTTAAGGACAGATTTGTCGGGTACTATTTGTCACTGTTTGATTCGAGTCCCTGATGTGAAGATGAAGTTGGGAGACATTGACCACTTACCATCAGCAGATCCTACATGTCCATATCGTATTACTAAACTGCATCTCTGTGTCTGTATGTGTGTAGGTATTATGTGGTAAAATACAACGCGAGCAAGGCTTTTACATGGAAGGACCGCTCTGCCATCAGGTGTCCTGTTTGCTGGTTTTTAGAGTATCCAGATATTTGCGTGGTAGGTTCTTTGACATTAACACCAGATGTTATGATTGTGTTCGGAATAGATTTTATGGAGGTTTGTTTTAGGATTACTTTTTGAATAAGCTGCATTTTATCGACAACATCTTTGTCAAAATTGATTGTTTGGTTAATGTCAAAGAAAATGCTACGATTGTGACCTGAAATAAATCTGAAAACATTAGAGTGAGAAGTTTTGGTAGTTATTACAATGGTAATTTTGGCATGCAGAACTTTGTGGTCTCTTGGTTACCTATATTTATATTATGAGGAGAGTGCAAATTTTGTGAATTTGTATGTATGCGTAGAGAATCTCTGGGTTCACGACACTTGTTTTAAATATACTTTTAGAATTTGAAAGGAAATTCACTTCTCTTATCACTTTGTTTTATCCTATTAAGAGTATTTAAATTAAGAGATCGGTATAGATTAGATGTACGAAAGATTGCTCAATCTGGACCAAGTCGAAGCAGGTAGCTATAGTTATAGCAGATAGGTATAGGTAGATGAAAGACATGTTCGTACAAGTTCAATATCTATGCGTAATTTTTGAATCAGTATGGGTAACTTTAAGGTTATTAGATATAGGGATAAATATGTGTTCCATACAAGCGATTTAATTCGCGTATGAAATAATTTAACAATTAAGACTTGGACACGACACGGTGAGGAATATATTAGATGAATATAAATAAAAACTAGGGATGATATGGAGTTCCTTAACCGTAACTGAAACTATCGGATATACGAAATAAAAATATATCCGAAACCGTGACCGAATTCGATAAAAAGTGTCGAATAATTTCGGATAGCGGCAGTCTAAATGAAACAGGTTTTCGTCGGCCGAGCCGATACACTAGCCGCGCCGTTCTCATTTTTAGACAGTTTTTACTATTACATTTTAAAGACTTTTATTCTTTTCTATGATTGTAATATCAGATAATCCCTAAAAATAAAATCAAAGTGTTACTTTGTAAATATATTATATATTTTTTCCGATCCATAAATCATCTAATATCCATAACCAAAATTATCCGAAACGATCGGATAATCCGAAATAATTTCATATCCGTATCCGTAACCGAAACATTATTCATATATACATATCCAGATCTGAAATTTCATATCCATAACATCCCTAGTAAAAACTCACTGAAAAACCCAATAATGGGCACACTGATTGTCGATCCGTTAATACCGCGGCAGAGTTAGGGCCCTCGATATACATAAACTAGGTGCAGTCCCAAAAGACTACAGTAGACGTGATCCACAGACATCGGTGTCAGATATTAATTTTGGCTAAATTTATGGAATCAGTAACTCATAATATAAGCTTTAAGTGTCTTTTCATCTTTAACTTTATCTTTATTTAACCTGTAGTCGCACAGTCGGTGCATTTCATTTCTTTTTGTCCAATTCCATGATAAGTATTTTTATGACTGACTGCCATCAATTTGACCATTTTGAAATTTTTTGTCTGTCTGTATGACTCGAGATAATTCAAGAACTGCTTGATTTTAAGGAAAATTTGGTATGCAGTGAGAACACGTGATTGCGCAGATCACATAGGCTATATAAAATATCAGTAAACTTAATGACATCTAATCAAGACAAAAAATAATTTGAATAGTCACGTATATAATGATTAATTGATCGACCCGAACGAGGTCAGAGGGGGCCAGTAGTACTTTTAAAAATTTATTTTTTACCTTAGATCATGGACTTTTTTATGAAGTTGTCTGTACACTTTAGAGATTTAATAGCTATTGTTTATTTTTCTTATTTTATGTTATTTATTTATTTATTAGTTTTTATTGTTTGCGATGTTTACCATTAAACAGTTATGCATTTATTGTTTTTCAAGATCGATAAATAAACGCGCACAGATCCGATAGAGACGTTTTTGTTTCCAAAGTCGATGTTGATTTGTGCGAATGTAGTTAAGAGATACATGTAACACTAACACTTAATTCATCATCGTCATCTGCCTTACCGTTTCCCATTATCCGTTTATCAATATAAATATTCAGTTATGAAATTTAAATAATATCTTGCAATGTTGTAAACCTTATGTCCAAGCAGTTTTGTCTTTGAAGTAATCGTCTAGTTTGTAATCACCTTTCTTTACAATAATTTTATTGTGGTGAGATTTTATTTCACGGCATTTCCATCAATTCTAATGGAATTTTTCAATAGATTTTTTCACATGTACATAATGTATAGATACTCGTACATATAATAAAATTCTAACTGATCGCTGTCTGAACATTGAGAATGTTTGCGAAAAACGATTATTGGGGGCCTTTTTTAACCCAAAACAATAGTTGCAATTTTTATCTGTTTAAATGTGCGTTTGTTCGCGCTAATCTCAGAAACGGCTTAACCGATTTCGTTCTGGTTTTCACGAATATATTGCAGTATTCATATTTAAAGTTCGTTCCATTGCAATCCGTCCATATTCATTCATTTCTAATTAGCAGAACGAGAAAAACTCAGTCGTAAAACAAAGCAGTGCTATTTCTACGCCTAAGGCGTGGTTTCTCTGAAGCGAATGCGAATTGCTATAATTATCTAAGTCTAAAGTGGTATTGTGATACAACAGTTAATGAATATGATCGTAGTAACGCCATTATGTTTTTACTAGTTACATTCGGCGTCATGCGTCATTTTGAAGAATTTATACTAAGTAATACCATTAAGATTAGAGACATTTCTTACATTTTGATATTTCATATATATGTGATATTAATATGAAATTGTTTGTGCCTTAAAATGTGCCTAATATATTTGGGTTGTGCAATTATGTTTTATTATACGTTATAGACTTCGAACTGAATTAATAGCTCTCGACAATCTTCGTATTTCGTGTTCTTACTGTCGTCATATTAGTATGTATTTATTATTTATGTCAATACGAATATTGCCAAGAGAACAATAAAAAAGACTACGAGTTAGATATTTTTATTAAGAATAAAATGCTGTACTTATGATTTGTCTTTTATTTAATAATAACTATTATTAGTTCGCCATTTTGTTTAGTCTTAATATATATGGAATAAAGCGATTCGAAGATTTTTATGCTGTTTCATTGCTGGTGGTAAAGCTAGTTAATTTATTCGTAGTTATTTTTGTTTATGTCAACGCCTAATCGCTTGTCTGTGGAATTAACGCGAGCCTGTACAAGAATTGCCTGTTATCTGTGCTCTATAAATACCACTGTCTTTTGCGAACCGTTAGAGAAAAAAGCAAGCTGCGAACGACATTTACACGATAAGACCGAATCGTATACGCTTGGAATTGGCCGGAGTGGAGCCGCTAACTATTTCACATAGACCATCTGGAAAAGATCTGAAAGCGGATGCGCTTGCAGCCGGGTGGATACACTACAAAGGCAGTACCAGTATTCCGCGCAGCCCAAGTTTTGTTTTCGGTGTGTTAATGAGTGATTTTCGAAATAGTTAGGATTTAGATAGCTCCGATGAAGAAATATATATGATGGCTTGGTTATGTCAAATAAACACTCATATTTTGACACGAGTATTATTAATTTTTCATAAATCAAGTTTTCGTACAAGTACACACAACTAACTGCTCCGTTCAAATGTTGCTATCAGAATGGCGGTCGGTGAGGCGCGCATGCAATCGGAGCCGATCCGCTGCGCGAGCGAGAAAGAGCACGCGGTCAGAGCCGATCGGCTGCGCGAGCGAGAAAAAGCACGCAATCAGAGCCGGTCGGGTCCTCGTATTATTTCACACGAAGCGGGTTCAAGCATTCCTAATAACAAAAGAATCGCACATACAAAAATAAACCTTAATACAATTACTCAAAACTCTTGTTTCCAACGTGATAAAAATTTGCTCTCCTCTCCGAGCCGGTCTGCGTGAACAGACCCTAAGAGTGCCCTCCACTATACTCCTAGTGCATCAATAAGACCACAGAACGCCACGTTGACCAAGTGCTAATCGAACGACTTCATACACCACTGAGAACATTATGGAGCAGTCTGTGGGTTGTTATACGCACATAATTTCGAAAGAGAGCAGGATTCGAACTCGAGCCTCCGTATAGGAGATGTTCGTTCACGAGAAATTTACAGTTGTTCTATCTTAAGAAATATACAGTATTGACCAGGGATGTTATGGAACTCCGTTACCGTAACCGAAACTACCGGAATCCGATAAAAAAGTTGCGGATAATTTCGGTTAGGGGCAGTCCAAATGAAACACGTTACGACACGTTGTCGCCGGCCGACCCGACGCACTAACTCTGTTGCTCTCATTTTAGAGAGCTTTTATTACATATTTTTTACGACTATTGTTTGTTTCTGTGATTATAGTACAACATAATACCTATAAATAAAGTCAAACTTTGTAAATTCGTTGTATTTTTTTCCAAGTCGTAAATCATCTAATATCCGCAACCGAAATCGATAATCCGAAATAATTTCATTTCCGTTACCGTAACCGAAACCGTAAAATATTATTCATATATCCATAATCAGATCCGAAATTTCATATCCATAACGACCCTAGTATTATATAGACCATAATAAATAATTACAATAAAGATAGAAGAGGTTCGCACTCAAGCGTTGGCGCGAGAGGACCACACCTGCCTGATATTTCAGTGCGACCCGAGCGCCTGAGCAGTTCATACAAACGGATTTTTAATATAATATATAAGTGCTTATTACAATTTCATATACATATGATAAACATGTAGGCAATATATACTTACCTATGTAGTGTTACGTGTCAGGATCCGTAGGCTCGTAAAAATGCCACAATAGTTCCGCAGAGATTTTATTTTACCTCACACACACTTCACAATCACAGTTACACTCGTGGATCGCAGGTATTCGCTTCGTAGGGAGAGAACTCTTCACTTCGTATTCGAAAACCGAATGCCCCGTGGCCGACCCTGCCCGCTACTTATATCGATTTCCGGGCTTCCAGATCCTTCCACGCCCTCCGTTGAAGTAAACAACAACAATAATTCCCGGAAATCGACATAACAATAGCGGGCCAGATAAACAACCCCATATCGGCCCTTATGTATGCCAATCTCCAATGCCTTTTACCTAAGGCATAAGGGTGAGATTGGCCTGAAGTGACCCAGGTAGTTTTTATTACTACCTGGGTTTCACTTTTATTATGTCTATTGTTTTCAATGTAAGGGTCGGCCACCCTTCCAGAAACTTTGTAAACATGCCGACTTTCTCTTATCCGCTGTCCTTCGAGAAGCTTCGTAACAGTAGTTTGACAAAAGCAATAAACCTCGCTACTTCATAACCTAGAGTAATCGGATGAAAGACATACAATCTGATTGTTACGAAAGTTAACCCCAGTAGGGATACGGGCTGTGGGTTAAATTAAGGTCAGCCACGCTGGCCAAATGCGGGTTGGGAAACTTCACTACCTTATATCATATTACACTACATATTATCGGCTCATTTGTCGGCTGGAAAGCGTTGGAAGTTGAATGGTTTTGCCGTATTGGGGCGGCTTAGAATACTCCCCCAATCCCATGCTGGCAGAACAGGGTGTCGTAAGAGAAGACAGAAGCCAGCCTGCTTGGTGGTAGGGGTTCGCGTATGGATTATATTATCAGTATTATTATTAAGTCATTAATATTATTACTGGTATTATTATCTTTCCGTGAAGCCCGCCTGGCTAGCTACCACCTTCCTGCTCGAGTCGGCCGCCAAACGACTCGTCGTGTTCCGGCTGGGGGCTTGAGAGCCAGTACTTGCTTTCCAACCTTCTTCTCCTTTCCTGGCCGACAGCGCATCGATGATACCTTTGGTCTTGCTGGTGTCCATGGGCGACGGTGACCACTTACCATCAGGTGGCTCGTCTGCTCGTTTGTCGGCTATTAACATACAAAAAATGTTTTGTCTTTTTATAAAATTTGTGGTTTCTTTAATGCTATAATATTAATATAGAAAGCCTTTGTATTATGAATAAATAAATATAACAGTAATAAATGATTTATATCTTTGTATGTGTTAACAGTTTCAGAGGAGAGCAGAAGAAACTGAAGATATGTAAGTACTGCCGGCCACACCACCTTAACCCACTTAATACCAAAGAAGTCAGGCGTTTTCTGGTCGAGGCGTTGGCGTGAGGATCTGTTTCGCTAGCTCTCCAAAGTTAACCGAAACACGTAAAAACATTTCACGGTTTGTTCTAGATGGTGGGTGGTAGGTACGTTATCAGACGGACAGACAAACATGATTCCAAAATATATGTTTTGGCTTCTATACAGATAGTAAAATCTAAACATTCAAGCCCGTAAACGTTGTTTTTTATTTGTACAGATAAATAATTAGTTTAGGTAATAAATATTAGTTTTAATTGCCACTTGATTTAATGCAGGAGAGGTCACAGTGCCAGATAAAATTGTTACATCCCTTTTCATAAGTTTTTGTTATTATTAATAAAATTCTCCTTTTCCCAAAGTCTTCGGTTGCGACCGCGCCTGATCGTTAGATCCTGACCTTAGTCAAACGAGATTATTGAAGTATCTAATAACTAAAAATGAGCTTCGCGAACACATATTATTTTAATTCATATAAACAAACATACATAGATTTTTACATACATGATATAATAATTTATATATGTCAAAAAAGGTAATGTAAGATATTATGGATACATATGCTTTTAATTCGCCCACAACTCTCCATTCAATTTTGATTTCGATATAATAAATCAGTACTTTTAGTAATTAATACATTCTTATAGATACTCTGTGAATCTGTGATCAAATCACAAATTTAGCATAAACTACAAGTCTTAACAAGAAATGTATCTAAAAAGGTTACAAATAAACATACCTTCGCTACTAATATATCTAGGTATACAACATTTTTTGCTGGATGACATGTTAACGTATTTAACGATAAAAAGGTATTTTCCGAAACATAAAACGAAACTGTAATTCATATAGGTTTTCGGATTATAAATATGAAAATTCCGGAGCAAGGCGTTATGAAATACAGTATGAAAAATTTAAAATGACATTTGACGTTAAGAAATTGATCAGTTATTGGTTGGTAAAGGTCATAGATTATACGCTTAAAAGAATTGTTATAGTTAATGTAAAAGTATTTAAATATTAAATTTACAGTTTATAATACATATATTCGACATTAAATATTAATTTATAGTATTATTTGAACATTTACATAATATTATATAATGTATTGCAGTACTATCATTTATCAATTAGCGACATCTATGTTGAGAACATTAAACCAAACATGTAATATTGGAAAAAGTGCCATCTGTATTTTATAGTTGGTAATACTCCCTATTTTGTGAAATTTATTATACTACAAAATTAAAAATCACAACAGCTAGGCACGTTCAAAGAAAATTGACATGTTCCCTATCTTTGCGTCATTATAGTCGTCCAGTTTCCACATTATTTGTTCTAACCCCGGTCACTCACATGCGCGCAAAAATTTGAAATTTGTAGGATTGTTCGCACGTATGTGAAGCGCTGATAAGCAAATGGGTTCGCATATAAGTATGCAAATCTATTTGCGTATCCTCTTACACTCCAATCCATTTCTAATATAGAGAGTAGCTGGAACTACTACTAAAGTACGTATTAGTAGTTCTTTACGTTTATAGTAATTATAGTAGACGCCGCGAACTACGAAAAATGAAGACATCCGTCACCTATGAAATCGTGTGCGCAATTGGCATCTATGGCAACTGGTCACACGAATGTGTGGGAGACTACTCGAATGTTCGAAGTTCGCGCGCTTTGATGTGCGACAAAAAACCGACACAGCTTGGAAAACCACGAATGCATCAAAAACTTCGCATAATAATTTGCGAAGGTCGTCCTACACTTGTAGTTTCGCGTATTCGCGCGCATGTGAGTGACCGGCATGAGATTGAGCAGCCTGATTTTAACGAAACGCCATATTTTTCCAGTCAGTTAATGTTGTTCAGTGTAAATATATTATGGCCACTATTGGGTTTTAAAACATGTTTTGGAATTTGATGATAGCCGGCCTTGGTGAGTTTCCATTATTGTTTATTTTTATTATTTTTCCATATTATTAATCCTAGTCAATCGTATTTCACACATCACTCTCTTGGTACAAATCATGTTTATTTGATATCTTTGAAGTTTTCTTAAATTGTGAGACAATTTGTTACATATATTTTTCAATCTTGACTTGAATAGTATCTTGCTTACCGTTTTCATATCTATAATTATACCATATTTATGTTTATCGTGTAGTATTTAAGTATATCGAGGATGTCAATGTACAGTACGTGTGACGTCAATTTCCGAGTTACCTACGCATAACATTTTCCCCCTATTTCTATATTAACAAAAAAATGTAGACAATTATTACACAGTTAACTTTATTCGTAAACAAATCTTACCTAATTTAAACACATATAATATTATCCAATATGTTTATAAACATTAATTGTTTCGGTAGGCGATGTTTTGCAATATAATACCTATAGAAATATGAATTATTTCGGTTTGTAAATATAGAATATGTTGATCGAAATTTATCGACAATCGGGCATACGCACAACTTGAAGGTAAGTGATCCCTGTCGTCTGTAGACTTCAGTAACATGAAAGGCCGCAGCAAAGTGTTGCCGATCGAAAAGAAAGCGGGGTCACGTATTAGTATTGGCTCTCCCACATTGCGACCGCACACCTGTGGAACATTTCACGGAGGATTTTAGGATGGCATTAGCTGGCCATTCTAGCAAAATATACTACCATCATGTAAGTAATGTCAAAGTAATAAGTACAGAGCCCAGCGACTTCTGACAGGTAGGACTGCTCGCCATAGCCTAGTGTGTTGTCCAGCAACTGTCGCAGGCAGGCGAGGTTAGCATGGACTCAAGAATTAATGGATCCTCTTACACCCCAAATTCTAATACATAATTACAGATTCAGCTTCTAGGTATCTTAACAGTTCACAGTTTTATAAGATGTGAGGTAAATCTCATCTATACCAATAACAAAAGTGTAACGGTATTCATTTGTACATCAAATATATTTTGTAAATTTTAATGTAAATAATAATTTTAATTAAAATAGAATTTAAATAAAATGTTTAATGAAAACATAGAATTATATTATTATTTTTAAATGAATTCATTAAATGACTAAAAATTGTCCCCCATGGTTATAAGAATAAATCAACGAAGACATGTTGCTTTATACGCGGTTTTATTCATTAGGATAGAACTATATTTCATGTAATGTAAACAAGGATATGTCCTTAAATAAAATTTATCAGGGTTGGGTTTTAATTAATTAAATGGGCTTTATAATTAAAACTTATTTATTGTTAGGCAACAATCATCTTAACATCTCAACATTACCATGTACCATTGAAATAGGAACTAAAAAAATTACCAACAAAATAGTCTAAGATAATGAATGTCAATTAACAATTTTTATTTAAATGTGTGCCTAAGTCAAATTATATAATATTAGTAATAATCACAGCTGTATTTCAGTACTTATGTGCCTCAGCTTAATTATTTATTAACTTAATTTATAATATTTAATAATGATCACAGCTTTATTCAGACTGATTTATCTTATTACTATTAAAGTTTCTTAATAGTTAAATAACAAAACAAAATTTATAGAAAAAAAAGTAAAGTAAAAAGAAATTTAACAATCTTCTACATTAATACTCTCTTCTTCAGTATTATGCTTAAGGTTATTAAGGTTCTATACATGATACTTTTTTGGAATAATCATTGTATTGCATAAACTAATCAGGTCTTTATACTTCACTTCAGTGATAGGAATAGGATTATTGTACAACTTCTCTAGAATTAGTTCTTGCTTCTTCTTTTTCCTCCCTCTAGTCAATTTCAAATTATTGCCACAGTTCAGTTTTCTATAGTTTTCTTCAAAAAAGTCGTACTTGAATTCAATTATGTCTGGATTATTCCCTTGCACTTTTACTTCTCTTATCTTATTTCAGGAAATCTTCTCTGAATTTATATCTTTTATCCAGTTTATAGTATGTAACCAAGCTTTGAAATCCAAAACTAAATCTTGATCCACTTCTACGACTGTATAATGTGGGCTATTCTGTTTCGCCCAGCGAACCAATGTGTACCATTCATCAGGCGTGTAAATAAGTTTATTTTTTTGCTGTTCGCTCTATTAACGCGTGAACGCTATCTGCCTGATTTTGAGTATGGCCTTGTTAAATACATAAAATTTAAGAATAAATCTTATATAGGTATGAGCATATGGACAATCTAAAGCCATATGTGCAATAAAAAAAATGCCATTTTTGACTTGTCCTTATGTACGTAGGGACCGTCGATATACATATTATGGTTTTGTGAAATTTTCGTTCACATAAAATTTATGGTATTGTGACCATTTTAAGTGAGCATTACCTCGAGCCCCAGGGCTGAGTTCAAACTCTCGTAATTGAAGAGACCTTGAAAGTACTTCATAATGCTTCAGCGCGGATTGGTGTTGGGTTTAGTGATCAACGATGGATGAAGGCCTCCGTCATAACTTTACGACTAACAAAACAATAACCAAATAAAACACGACCTTATGTACCAAGCGAAGAGTGGACGCGCTCAAGAAACACCGCGGCATTTAGATAGAACCCGGATAACTTGTTATTACGCTGCGACGGTGTAATATTAATTCTATTGAATTTTATAAACGTTTTCCTTAAGCGTTACATAATAAAATTACATGCAAACAACCTACGTATATCGTTAAGTATACATTTCAAGGAAATCCCCAGCGTTATGTAAACGGGTTGCTGCTAACGTGAAAAAAATAATGTTTGTGTATGTGGGATGTGTGCGGCCATTCCGCTAGAAGATTTGTGCAGATTTTATAAGAGGGTGACGTGAACGAAGTGATAAAAGTCGAGATTGAGAGTTGTGCGAGCGAGTTTTTGTACATGTAGTGAAGGTTTTATCCACGTGGATATATTTCTTCGCAATATATGTGGCGTACCATCTCCGCCACTCCTTTAATACCGCAACGCAACTCATACTACCTTACATACGTTTTACCATCAGGCGGCTAGACTCACCTGCCGGCTGCGCAGCTCACAGCGCGTCAGTCATAGAGTAACTTATATGTATAGAGTATAGAGGTGCCACTCAATAAAATGATACTAACGTCATCTAACGGTAATTGACTTAACTATTATTCCAATGTGACTCATGGGTATACTTCGTTTTTTTTATTTTTTTTGTTGATTGTCAGATGATCACAATAAAATAATTATAGATTTGTTACAATATTTTAATTGTAATATGTTGATTTTATCGTGATCATCTAATTTAAATTTCTATAAACATATAATGTAAGAAACATGGAAATTATGAAGTTGCAGTACAACCTATCAATGCAAAACTATTAAAATGAATGAATAATTAATTCAGATCAAAATTATACACCAACTATATACTATTACTTCTTACATTATAACTTGAGTCTTAAATAAATCATTGTATTTAAAGACAGGGTATATAGCAAGTGCATCTTTGCTGAAATCTTTAAAAGCTAAAAAGTCACTCCTTTTGTAAAATAGATATTATTGGAGTTAAGAACTTTTTAGTTTTTAGATTGATTACAACATTACACGCAATACATATACTTTATATCCAATACATTCACTACACAATAAATACTGGCATTCTTTTATATTTTAAATATGAATATTTATTTAACTTAATCTATGGTTATGTAATTGCAATGGAATCTGCAATTTTAGAGACTTGAATGTGGCTACATCAAGTATATTTATTCAAAGCACAGTTACAATGTTATTATTAAATATAAGTATCATGTTAACTGCCGATTTCTATTCTCAATTAAAGTATACTTCAGATTTTTACATATTAAATTGTTCTAGTTTGTTTATGTATGGAAATAGTGACTTTGCCTTATTATATAATTAAAATAAATGTTAGTATTATGTAGGTATGACCAAAAATAATAATAATGGCTACTGCACATCAATAAACCAAGTTACTAAACATTTGTAGTATTCCTAAACATATTAGTTCCTTATTCCTTTAAGAAGTTTGGGGGTTCACAAAAGGTAATAATTTTATTTCCATCAACTAATATTATATTATTTTTTGGTTCTTCTCAATTTTTTATTTAAACCCTCTAAACTCATTGTCTGTTATTAGTCCCATGATCACAGATTTATGCAACTACAATCAAGCCCGCCTCTTGCACTTCTTAAATACCTCGAATCCTTAAGCTGCACTACCAGCGAATGTGTGTGTGTGTGTAATGTGTAAGCTTGTAGCTGTGCCGCAGACCATGCACCATAAAAATTTGAATGTGGTCTGCAAAATCTACCTATCTATATTGGCGTTGTCTGTCAAGCCTGTATTCTTTCTTTTCTCTCATTGTATGTATAATGGGGCTTTAATGACATTTCATCTAATAACAAAATAAGTACATAATTTTTCTGCAGGTTTCATTGCAGTACCTTTTTTATTTGTGAAAAAATATTTCTATTTATGCCAGGTATAAAATTAATTCTGTGTATTAATATAAAAAAACTGCTGGGCTGGTAAAAAAAATCCTGAGGAATCTACATCCTTTGGCCTTTTCCTACTTTCACGCAATTGCATTTGCATGAGTATTTTCATGATGCTTGTACAGTTTTCCATTATTTTCAATAAGTTAGAATTCATTGTAAATTTTTTTGCTATCTTAATATTCAGTGCTTATTTCTATTTTTTCATTTTGATGCTTTAATTCATGCAGCAATGAGTTTCTTATACAAAGCTTCCTCTCCTGTAGAGAAGAATGCCTCCTTCTTGTAGCGAATTCTACATACACCTGTAAATTTCAAAACATAATTTATAATTACATTTGGTTCCCAATATAACTAGGTAAAATTTAATTATATCTGTATCTGAGTGTGATCATTGAACTAGTTACCTGTCCCCTTGTATTTAATTATAGTGTACAAAATGAGAAATTTAGTGTATAATTTATATTAAAAGTGGTGTACAAAACCTTACGTAAATTGAATGTTACAAAATCAATTTAAACCTCTTATCCAAAAATTACTGTGTTATTATAGAGTGTTCAAAATATTTCATATGTCATGATGTCTTCATAGATTGTTAATAAAATTGTTAAACGAATGGGGTCTAAGTGGCTCCTTCTATCCTGTAGTACAAGCCAAGCAATCCGGCTTGAAGTGTGCCCAGTTGAACAATGGATGAGGCTATAGCAAATGGTTCACCCTGTTGGAGGCCATTAGGCTCTGTATCACCAAGATTAATCTCCATGATATTTGAATGGTGATAAGGTATGTACATTACAGGTGTATACAGGATTCAAACTAGACTGAATGACAAATCTACACATTGGGAAGAAAATATTTGAATCTCATAGTCTTAAACAAAAGTGATATAACAAATATCTCTCTATATAAGTGTTTCTAAATCAATTGCATATAATGTGTGTATAAATTATATTTACCTGATAATATTGATGAATTGACAAAATTCACAAGTTCTTGCAATGCCGGTCTTTCATTAGAAAATAAAACAGTACACATCGAATATATACCTGAAACATAGGGGAAATATTTAGCTACTGTAATTTCGTAAAAACTTAAATATTTTTTTAGTTTAAAGTAAGCTGTAATATAATACATTACATTAATTACATTAAGTTTAAAGATTTATTTATATTTTACTACCAGTCTACCCCCATCTTCAAGTGTGTTAAAGAAATATTATAGAACCTATGTCCATCTGGAATAATGTAGCTTTCAAATGGTACAAGAATTTTTCAAATTACCTTGTGCATACACACTAACTTATTTTTCAACGTTTTCCAAAGGAGTCTTCAGTTTTGTATAATATATATAAAATATGGAAAGATGTTTATTCTTTGAATATACCTGGCATAATTTACGTAGGCAATGCAATCGAGCGGATCCTATTGTTGCGATATAAATATTTATCCTCAGAATGATCGCGACATATTTGGTTTCCACCTATGGCTTATAACCATGTGTTAAATCGTTCACTGTCTTGTTCTAGAACCCATGAAGTACAGTAAGGAAACCTAAAATTAGAAATTAAATCGTAAGATCGAGGATCAAATTTAGCATAAACTACAGTCTTTTAACAAGAAATGTATTTAAAAAGGTTACTATTAAACACACCTTCGCTACTAATATATCCAGGTACACAACAACTTCTGCTGGATGACATGTTAACATGATGGTATTTAACGATAAAAATGTCTTTTCCGAAACATAAAACGAAACTGTAATTCATATAGGTATTATAAATATGAAAATTCCGGAGCATGGCGTTATGAAATACAGTATGAAAAATTTAAAATGACATTTGACGTTGAGAAATTGATCAGTTATTGGTTGGAAAAAGCTATAGATTATACGCTTATAAGAATTGTTATAGTTAATGTAAAAATATTGAAATATTTAATTTACAGTTTATAATGCATATATTCGACATTAAATATTAATGTTTAGTATTATTTGAATGTCTACATAATATATTATGTTTTGTAGTACTATCATTTATAAGTATTATTAAGCTACATCTATGTTGAGAACATTAAACCAAACATGTAATATTGGAAAAAGTGCCATCTGTGTTTCATAGTTGGTAATACTCCCCATTTTGTGGAATTTATTATAACTACAAAATTAAAAATCATAACAGCTAGGCAAGTTCAAAGAAAATTGACATGTTCCCTATCTTTGCGTCATTATAGTCGTCCAGTTTCCACATTATTTGTTCTAAGATTGAGCAGCTGGTCTCGACTCCAACATCTCACTGTGGTAGTTTTATGTTTCTTTGCGGGCCGAGTATTACTTACGCTTGTTTATTGTTTATGTTAGTGCTTATCTTTCTTTCGTGTAGTGTGCTTATTAGTGTTCAACTTTCTGTTTAACTTCTGTGTAGTGTGCTTAAACATTCTATTCTATCACTCTTACTGTTTTCCGCTCTTCATTGTTTTTGTGTAGTATACTTCTTTCTTTGTAATCTATCAGTGCAATAAACTTTCGGTTTGTGTTGGCAATTATGGACTAGTTATTTTCCCCGACCTGCGATTACACAACACTCAAATATGAATATAGTGAAGTCATTCAACTAAGTGGGATAGCTTATACTGGTACCTCACCATGTATTAATCAATGCTTTAATAGTTTTCGATAGTTTTTTTATGTTAATAAACGACAAACGAGCAGACGAGCCACCTGATGGTAAGTGGTCACCGTCGCCCATCACATCAGAAAGACCAAAGGTATCACTGATGCGTTGTCGGACAGGAAACTAGAAGATGGTAAGGAAGAAAATACTGACTCTCAAGCCGAAACACGACGAGTCGTTTGCCGACTGACTCAAGCAGAAATATGGTAGCTAGCCGGGCAGGCTTCATGGAAATATAATAATACCAGTAATAATATTAGTAACTTAATAATAATACTGATAATATTATTCTTACGCGAAGCTCTACCACCAAGCAGGCTGGCTTCTGTCGCCTCTTAAAACACCCTACTGCCAGCATGGGATTGGGCGGAGTATTCTAGGCCGCCCCAATACGGCTAAAACAGTTTGATAGTTAATCGATGTAAAAATTATAATAGCCGCTGATTAGTGAAGCTGCTACCACCTACCTTATTGCAGGATCAGGAGTCTGGAGACTTGGGATATCCGTTTTATGCACCATAACCCCGTAATTAGCAATTTTTCTATATTTTAGTGCGTATACGCGTGACGTCCATATTTTTTCATTCGGAGAGTGGGGTTAGGTAGGGAAGGGGGGAACATGGCGGATGATAGCGGCTGCCAATCAAATCGGTCCATTATTTTAGTTTTTAAATGTACGTTTCATTTATAGTTGCGTAAACAGCCATATCATTTGAAATAAAAGGCATTCATCTTTGTTATATCCGAAATTATTGAGCATAATGAGGTGATGGGAGCAATGAAACGCATCTGATACCGCTGTCACTGTCTGTCCACTGTATATCCAGGCCACCCGCAACACGGGATCCTAGTGCGGGGGTGTGATGAACGTGAATATTTCGTATGCGCAGTAATGAATATTTGTCCTTGTAATACTTTAAAATTTTTTTCTCTTAAAACCCTGTTCAAATGCTCCAAAACGTCTGTACTTGTCATGTGACCGCTGTGACGTCACTAGTTCTCAAATTTTTTAGAACTCTTATAATGGTAACTGCCGTGTCGGGGGAAAGTTATATACACTTTTTTGTACAGTCACCATCCCTTTTAAAATCCCCATGTCTCATGTCGATGCCTTACTTACTCATTCCATGCCGTGAAGGTAGTGCAAATGTATATGCACCTAACTATTGACTACAAAACGGTGTAATCATACGAATAACTTCCTTATATTTGGCAACAGTTATTAAATATTAGAATAGAATAGAATAGAAAATATTTATTCAGTTTAAGACTTAATATCTATTACAAAGTTAGTCTTAAGTATTATGTTAGACACTAGTCTATTTTATTACAAATTGTGTTAACGTTCTCGTATAGTTCCTAACTTACGGTAAGGTATATTTTATTACTAGCTATGAGTAGATCATAATGCTTTAATTGTGAATAATAGCGATACTTAAATTGGTATTACATTTTGAATATTCACCGCTATGTCTTGCCAAAGTGTAACTAAATTATTTTTTTCAATAAGTGCCGGGGTTACGAAATTACATTGCATTTTGTTTCCAAAACACATCTTCCGCCCTGAGGTGGTAAACGATGGGCTGGTTTTGCAATGTTACCATAGCAAATAATAAAATACATCTCAATTATTGCTACCCTTTGAGAAGTTCCACTATTTATCATTAAATGCACAATGATATACTTAAAATTGTTTACGATCTTTAAACGGGTGCCGTTGAGATACAACGGGGTGGCTTAAATAAAATCTTGTTCCTCATCTTGAAAACTGTCAGTTCACTATATGTGACATTATACTCGTACTTATGTTCTTGGCTTTAACAAATTTCACACAGATATGCAACAGTTTACGAATGTCCCTGATGGAGGAACTCAGTAACTCCATATTTATCTGATATATCACTGTTGTTATTTACTCAAACCTCATCGTGACAACCTTATTTGTTATTACTGAGTTCTCGATCAGACGGATAATGTACAGTTTGAAAAGCCGGGGAGATGATAAGCCGCCTTGCTGCAAGCCGCACTCCAACTTATTAATGCCTAAGTACGAGCCAGCCCACTTTCTTTTGATTCCCGTACTAGTACTTAAGGATCGATAAAATATCCCCCGGCACGTCTGTATTATTTTTTAAAATTTATTCCACAATACGTCATAAGACAATAGATCGAATACCTTAGAAAGTACTAGTTAACAGGCAAACACAGAAGTTTTTCTGCCAGTTTAGTTGTTAGTTAGTTTAGCACGGTTGGCTTGAGATACAAGATGACTATCTCAGAAAGAAGTCCTGGTCGGAAACCAAATTGAGATTCGTGTAAGTTTATCTGCCTATACAAGTGCTTACCAATCAAACTGTGCAACACAAATATTTATTATTGAGCATAATGAGGTGATGTGTGCAATGAAAGGCATCTGATCTTGATCTGAACGGCAATGATCTTGTGATATTATATAACAATGATATCGATAAAATATCACCTGTTTTGTGTTTAACAATAGGTGCGACTAGTGTACATGAGATCATAAGGTCACTCACGACGACTAATGCATAGAGAAAATAACTAAGGAGAACTGTGGGTAGGTGGATTCCAGGGTACATCAAATGCTTAACGCTAAGACTATCGCGACCTAGAGATTTGATTCTCACCATTTTTTGGATGATTTAATTTTTTACGGTAAATCTAATACTAACATCACCAGTCGGGTATTCAGTATTGTGCACCTGATTAGTGCAGCCACTCTGTGATGGTTCCACGTTAAGCTGACGCTAGAGGGACTCACAGTACTGCTCCGTTCAAAATTCAATTTGTTTGTGTTTCTGAAAGTCACTGAAACATTTATTGACTTGATCTTGTGCTACGATATCTAACTGAATTTGTTTTTCGTTGTCTTTTTTTCCCTTATTACGGGAGGAGGATGGTGAATGCTCCTGCATACCAGCACAGCCGGCTACACTGATTATGTGGGACTAATGCGTGACCTAGCGAGTACTAAGCCTTGAGTGCCTACCCACTAAACAACAACCTAAAGTATGGCTTTAGCTTTGCAGCCGCTAAGCCTTCATCGGATGCGGCCCTTCTTCAGGAAAGAAGGTAGTCACACCTAAGTATTTGGCTGTGGGCTTCCAGGGGACAGAGGTGCCTAACAAACGGACGTGGGGATCATCGAGTCCACGTCTGCTCTTATGGTGGATGCGGACCGCGAAGCTCCGCTCCGCATTCACCTCGATGCGCCATTTCGAGAACCATTTTCCTAGCTCATTAACTGAGTTTTGTAGTCTAGTGAGGACTGGGTTTAACCTCTGACCCTGGTAATAGAGGGTAGTGTCGTCAGCGAATAGTGAGAATTGCACACCATTTTCGGGGATATACTCATCGTTAACGTACGAAATAAATAGTAATAGAGCGAGCACTGAGCCCTATGGAACCCCAGCCGCTAGCGGACGGCTAGCTAACTTTGCCTTACACAAGTCCCTAGTGAAATAAAAAAGATCATTGATATATATTAAAAATAGTAGCAGTCCTAATATTGATCCATGGGGGACTGCCATGGTAAGGGTTTCCCCTGGGGGTTCTAATCCATTAATAACTACTTTTTGAATACGCTTAGGAAGATAAGATTTTATATGGCTAACTGATTATGTGGAGACACCATAATGTCTAAATTTATTCATTAATTTGACGACCCCATAACTCAGTTTTAGTGACCCTGTCTGCCGAGCGTAAGGTCCTGGGTTCGATTCCCGACCGAGGCAGACATTTATGTGACAGATAAATGTTTGTTCTCGGGTCATGGATGTTTCTAATGTCATATTTGTGTTTGGCCATGCCACCAGCAACACAGGGAATCCTAGTTGGGGGGTGTGAGCGTGTAAAAGTTTATTAATATATTATGACCGACGCAATCGAACGCTTATGAGAGGTCACAGAATATACCAATAGCATCCTGCGTGCACTCCCAAGCATCAAAAATGTGTTTAAGGAGTGCTATACCTGCATCAGCGGTATTTTTTCCTCTAGAAAAACCAATCTGATTAAGGTGGTTTTATTATAACCGTGGAAAGACCCCAAAGATCACTTGTTTTCTTAATATTGATAGATTTGAAAGTTTTTATAAATTTAAAGCTAAATGAATTGGGGCAATTCTGAACACATGATTCCATAAGAGCCATATCAAGCTGAGGGCTCGCATTTAAGTTTTTTGTAATTTTATGCGATATTTCCAAGAAGAAATCCTCAAATGCGACAGCAACTGCGCCATCGGAAGTCACATTCTCGTTATTGACATTTAAAGCAAAACTATAATCATTCAATTTTACTTTACCTGTTTCCTTATGAATAACGTCCCAGGTAGTTTTGACTTTATTTGCAGAGGTGTTAATCTTATTCGCGATGTAAATCGATTTAGCTTTCGCACAGACCGATTTAAAACTCTTTGAATAAATTCTAACATGTTTTAAAAATTCAGGGTCTGTGGAAGTCGATTTTTCTGCATAAAGTTCAAAAAGTCTAATTCTTCTTATATCCGAGTAAATACCCGTTGTTGCCCAACCACTAAATTTAGTTTTATGATTATCACACATGATTTTTTTTTATTTAAAAGTATTACTAAATTCATAATCAATCAATCCTAAAACATCGTATGCTTTGTTGGGTATATCATTAGAGCTTATTGGTAATGATGGAATCTTTGTAGCAATATTATTTTTAAAAGTATTTATTGGTCTATTAATTATACTATGGTTATAAAGGTCATGATGGTACTCAACAGTGGCAAGTTGTCCGCCAATAATAATGAATGTCGGATTTTATTAATAGTAATTTATAGAATATTTGTAAACTGGTCCATATTATAAAGTTCGTCAATCTGACGCGTACGCTTTGGGGGGCTTAGGTCACGACCCTTACGACCTCCACCCTCGGACCGCGCCTTGTCAATCCTAACTTAATAACTGCTATATTCATAATATTTACGCCCCCTTAGTAAATATAAATAAAATTATAAATGAATTATAATTATAATTATTATTATAAATGAATAGTTTCAAGCGATTAGTTTCATGTTTAGATTAGGTGTTTGTAAGTTTGATATAGATATATTTTACATGCAGATGGGCGTTTGATGGTAACGCCACTGCAGCCATGACGTCCAAAAGCATAACCGTTGCGGTCCAAAAAAACCGGTCCGAATAGCATCCCCGCAAAGCATTTAACCTAAATTATTGAAAACGCTCAGCCGCGCTCAGTGGCCTGTTCGACTGAGATAACGTAATTCAGCATAAAAAGTAAGAAAAGTGAATGTATTTTAACTAAAAGGCCAATGGTATTCTGAACGTTACATGCAAAGAGAATATCCATTGTGCTGAGATACTATTGAACTTTGAAAATTGAAAAAAAAGTGCATAAAATATGATTTTATTATTATTACCTTGTTATTGCACTCTTTAGTTGTTGCACTCTATCACTTTCAGTAATATTTCAATCTAACGAATCATTCAATATTTTTTTCCTTTACAGCCATTGGTCCTGTCCTAGCAGGAGTTGTCAAAAATCAAATACAGAGCTGCAGGTAAATTTTACATTCATTATAATAATAAAATAATTAAAACAATGCCTACCCGCATTTGGCTAGCGCAGCAGACTATGTCCTTAGCCCCTCTCGTTCTGAGAAGAGAGAGAGAACCCGACTGTGGGGCTATATGGGTTGTAATGATGAAAAAAAAAAATTCCTTTTTTATACGCCGTCGATCCGTATTCAGACTTTTGAAATAAATATTTTATTTTATTTTTTTATGGAAAACTTACAGCTAGAGAAGTTAATTACAAAGTTTTCACGAATATACATAACATTATATAATATTAAAGACAATCGGTAGTTACAAAAATAACAACAGTAACAAACAAAAGATAGGGTTTTAGAGTTGAAGGTGATACATGTATACAATATTATACCAAGAAAGACTATGAAAATTACAATAGTGTTTTTCTGATACTAAATACCATAATATAAGAAATATAATTTAGGTTTCATTTTGGTTACATATTTATGTTACTTATAATTACGAAAAAAAGAATTTAAACTAATGGTTTGCCTTAACTTTGACACCCTCATGTTGAATAAGTCAATATCATACTCCCGGGCGACAATATTTAATGATGTACACGCTCTTTTGTAAAAAGAAGAATTCTGCCTGTAGTTGGTCTTTGATGAGTGGACATAAAGAGGTACCAGTGACCTGGAGTTGAGTCTCGGGACTTTAAATAGAATATTATTCAGCATTTCGGGAGAGTCGACCGAGCCATTTACGATATTAAACAAGTAAGTCAAGTCAGCCACATTTCTACATTCATACAACGGAAGTATATGATGGATCCTACATTGTTCACCATATCCTGTACTTGCGCTTTTGGTCCTGTATTGCAGATATCTGAGGAATCGCTTTTGTACACGTTCAATACGAGTCACATACTTATCATATCTAGGGTTCCATACTTGTGACGCGTATTCAAGATGACAACGAACAAATTTGCAGTATAGAATCTTTAATGATTTTATATTTTTGAATTCTGCTGATAGTCTTAGAACAAAGCCGATTGCTCTCGATACCTTGCTGACTAAATTATTTATATGCGTATTGAACAGAAGTTTTGAATCGAAGGTGATACCTAAGTCTTTAATTGAATTAACTCTAGTAAGATATTGATTATTGATTGTATAGTTAAATTGTGATTGTGATTTACGTGTAAAAGAGCATACGTAACATTTGGATACGTTTAAGTCTAGTTTACATTTATTGCAATAGTTTTGAAATGAATCAAGTTCTTTTTGGAGATTAACTGCGACATCTATAGAGCGTATTGTGTGCATGATTTTAACGTCATCTGCGAATAATAAGATTTTAGAATAAGTGAAACATTTTTTTATGTCATTTATAAAAATTACAAATAAAATGGGCCCGAGTATTGATCCTTGGGGGACTCCTGAAGGGATTAGCAATTTTGACGATGCATAACTATTAAGAACGACTATAAGATTTCTGTTAGTTATATAGGAGCAGAACCATCTAAATAAATTCCCTCTTATTCCAGCAGCGTATAATTTGCGCAGCAGTATTACGTGATCTATTCTATCAAAACACTTCGTGTAGTCTGTATATACGACATCAACCTGTGCAGGTTCTGCCATGTTTTTAGAAATATAGTCACTACAAAGAATAAGATTGGAAGTTGTAGATCAATATTTAAGGAAACCATGCTGTTCATCAATAAAATAATGTTTAAGCGCGGAGGTTAGCTGCCGATGTACTAATCTCTCAAATACTTTAGCAAACAAACAAAGTTTAGATATTGGCCTGTAATTTTCGATCTCGTTTTTAGCCCCATTTTTGTGTACAGGTGTTATAAATGCTGACTTCCATATAATCGGAACCATCCCATCCCTAATAGACTTTTTGTATAAAAGTGATAGCGGTATTGTAAGGCTATTGGCACATTTGGTTATAAAAATAGCAGGAATAGCGTCAGGACCGGCAGATTTCTTTAGATCTAAGACTTTTAATTATTTAAAAACTTCTGACCTGTCAATCTGGATAGATGATATATCTGGGATTGTATTAAATTGGTCTTCAGACCTTTGAACATCGCTTAGATTGACATTCCCGCTTGTGTGTGAAAAAGTTCCATCCCCAGGTATACTTTGACCATGTCTCATGGCTGAAAGATATGAATTAGTCTGTTTGAGGCTTCTTACGTATGACCAGAAAGCTTGCGGATTAGTATTATTGTTACTCTCAGTATTAGAAATGTACCTATTGTGTAATTCACTTTCGAAATTTTTAGCACGCTCTCTTAGAATCACGAAGGAGTTATAATCGGATAGATTTTTGTATTTCTTATATTTCAGGTGATATTTATGTTTGTCGTTTAAGATATGCAATAGAACCGAATTATACCACATAGGATATTTGTTCTTAAACCTTTTACGCTTAATTGGTATAAATTTTGAACGTAATTCATTCACTGTAAAAAAATGTAGTGGCATCTTCAGTAGATCTGACACTAAATTCACCGTTCCAATTAATTTCATTAAGAGTTTTAGATATTTATTCGTAGTCGCCCTTATTGTAAACAAAAATGCTATGTGATGCAGTATTTAGAGTACTTGACTGGTTATAATCCGCTGATATAACTAGTGACTATGATAAGGATCCTCTGGTACTAGGGGATCAATGCAATTAGATACTGATATATCATTATTTGAAAATACTAGATCTAAAATTCGACTTTTACAATTCAAAAAGGAATGAAATTGCGACAAGTTACATAGATTTAATTTATCAATGAAGTCTATTTGGGCTTGACCTTGAATATTATCTGGACATAAAAAACTCTCATCGTTAGTTTGCTCCCAGCTTATGTTGGGTAAATTGAAATCGCCTTGTATTATAAATTTATCCGTTACATCAGTAAGAACAACATCCAATAGTTTATCAGAGAAATCATACAGCTGATTATTAAAAGAAAATCCGAGATTTTGTTGACATAATTTACGTTGGGATTACAGCGATTAAGCGACAACGTGATCCACAAGTCCTCAGCTGAAGAACACCAGTCACCTCATGCCTCCGCAACAATCGTTCTCCGTACGGCAACTAATACACCACCTCCAAGTGTCTGATTAGTGTCGGGGTAGTTTCTATCACGTCTGTACACTAAATAACGGTCGTCGAAGAGCTCACTGTCACTAATCCCATCCACTAGTCAGGTCTCCGTCAGACACACTATGTCGTAATTATTTAACGATATATATATCTTCGAAACATAGAAGTTTTAGTCCTAAAACCCCTCACGTTTTGGTAATACAAAGTAATCACCGCCATCGCAAGGCCGTCGTAACACACATTCTAACCTTGTATTTATAATTAAGCGCAACATTATGATAATTAAGTGATATGAATATTTTAACCGGCAAAAGTAATAAAGGCAAGCAAAAAACACAGTTAAACAAATATGCTACCTCCATGATCTGATTTGGCTTAATGAATCCCAATTGGAATCTAATATATGAGCAAATATGAACCTTGTAACCGAGCGAATACAGCTAACACAGAAAAATAAATTCACAGTGCGGGCAAAAAACTTGAGCGATAAGAGAACAAAAGACACCTGGAGCGCATCGCAGTAAACAACTGCGCTTCTCAACTTGAGCGTGTCGATTTTACAAACATGGCAAATTGATTTATTTAAAGTGATAGTTTTTTCAAATCGGATTCTGATTTTATAGTTATTACTGGGGAGGACGTATTTCTTCTTGCAAAGATTTTGCATCCTTTCACCCAAGTAAATAAAAATCCCGTCTCCTTAGCCAATTTTTTTGTCTTATTTAGCAGGCTTTTGTTTAAAAATGTCAAATGATCGTCTTGAGCGTACAGTTCTACCAACCGACTGAATACATACTGAATACATGGAAAGACATTACATAGTTTTATTCGAAGTTCGCTGGGTATTGAGTTGCCAACCAAACCAAAGTCAACGCTGTATTAGGGCGGACATTAACTAAATAAATAATAAATAAACGTTTACACACACACACACACACATCCCCGCACTAGGATTCTCTGTGTTGCGTGTGGCATGGACATACACAAATATGACATTACAAACACCCACGACCCGAGAACAAACATTTATTTGTCACATAAATGTTTGCCCCGGCCGGGGATCCACGCCGGGACCCCTCGCTTGGCGGACAGGGTTATTGAGTTTTGACAACAACTGGGCTATTGGGTTTTGATAAAAACAATATTTTTTGAAGTCAAAAATACCTACTTTAACTCTTTTTGAAAGCAAAACATACCTACTTCTACTTTATCTCTAAATCCATTTGAACGAAATTCAGTATAAGCAGAAAAGCTAGGCGGAGGGGAATTACCGGGCGCGGACCTTCTCCACTCGCCATTCGCGTATCGGAATATTCGCATTGCTTCGCTCTGCACTCTTAAATATTTGACACAACGTAACACGATAAACGTTTCCGGCTAAAACCGGACCGGTGAAAACCCTACTACCATACAGGACTAGTCGGGTTTACACGATGGACTCACCTCCACACGGGACACTGTAAGCCAAAGCCTCGTCTTTTGTTAACGAACGACTAAGTTTAAACGTATCGGGCGTATCCGTTACATAATAAAGAGTGATAACAAACGGAGGAGGTATGCTTGAACTCAAACATAACTAGGTTCCTAACCTCTAAATCCACAACCATCAACAATTAACACCCAAAAACATTTTTATTAAGTTCCGTTAACTTATCCGGACATCTCAATACGCCCTTGTTCTACGAGTAGTTCCAGTGAGTTCGCCTGTCCTGACGGGTCGTGCGTGGGTTCGGATCGAGTTTGTGATGGAGTGAGCGATTGCGCGGACCGTTCTGATGAGGCGGCCTGTCTTCCGGGAGCGTAAGTTTATTTTTGTTTATTGTCTATAATTATAATTTGTACTATTATTAACGTAATATGCAACTTTAACAGGATGACAGCATCCAATCACAACAATGAACTATCATCGTCTCGACATAATTGATATTTTGTACTGTCAAGTTGTTTCGAATTTGCACCATCGGTGATAAATTCGTCAACGATTTTCCCATAAACATAACATACTATCGTAATAGACGAACATAACATAACCTACATGTGCATGTGTGTGAAAATGACAACTGTGTGAGTGACTTTTAGTGATGTCAAATTAACAACCATGCACCGTCGACATGAATGTCGACTATTACATCACAGGGTTTTTGCTATGTTTTAGATATTCGATTATTTAATTCGTTCTCCTGATTAATTATTACATGTTAAATTAAACAACACCATGCTAATTCTAGTAACTTCTCTTTAGATCGCTTCGTCTACTCTAAACTTAACATTATTGGACGGGTTTCTTTATATTAACATATCTTTTTATTTGTAAACTGATTGAAATAAAACAAAACGTGATTAAAAGGTACTAAAGAAAACAATAATAATAATATTTATTGGTTTTATTTAATTCTTTGATTTGATGTTGATGTAACAAATTTTCTAGGTATAGATTCTTCATTAATAAGATTTCACTGATTTCGTAGAATGAAACAATTGCCCTTAAAATGTCTATAGTAAACTTTGTGAGGAACCCTACCTATCTAGTTCAACATTTGAATCAATTTTTCTTTTTGAACTGAATTTACAGGAAACCTTGAAGCACTAAAATTATAGTACAATTTTTTTCTCCGTGCTGTTTGGGTCATAATAGATAAGCCGGCGGTGAGCATGTTGCGCGGGCGCAACGCCATTATCGATAAAAAACAAATGAGTCATCGAAGGCAAGTGTACGGCGGCGGTGCACTTTTAAAATTGAAGGCGTTGAAGTGTTACTGCATGAAGCAATTTCGAACGTTTCGCAAAAGAACTGGGAAGATTGTGTGAAGCATGCAGAAAAACTCCAAGATGAAGACTTGAAGAAATCTCATCTGGCAGAAGAATTCGTAATTCAAGTTGATGACGATGAATCCTGATGACTGATGACACTGATGTAGAATTTTAATGTGAATACTTTTAGATTTAGTTTTAGATATAAGCTATTATCATTATTATCTTTTTTGCTATTTAATTTAAACTTAGATATAAGTATTTATATTTATTTTTAATATAAGTTGTTACATATAGTTTTTTCATACAATACATACCCAATTAAAAATTTATTATAAATAATTATTATTCTTATTTTAATAAATACGTTGTTTTATCTATTTTTCTTTCATTTTTATCACAGTCCCACATAATGACAAAACTAAATACACTATCGATAACGCTTATCGACAATAATAATTCGCATCATTATGCCCGCCCATAAGGCCCGTCAGTGGGAGACAGAGCAAAATACTCGCTTCACCGCTCCGACATTTTATGACGCAAACTGCACGGAGAAAAAAATTATACTATAGTCAATAAATATGATATCACATTCGCTGGATATTGTCATATCTCATAATAATAACAAATATAAAATTCGCCAAATTTTATCAATCTTATACTATTCAAAAGCCAAAGATGCATCTTAATAGCGGTTTAATCTACTTTTTGTCCAATGTGTTTATAAGCTGTAACGGAAACAAAAGGGCAAAATATGAACAAATCTAGGTAAAACAAAAAATATGTATTTATACCTATTTAACAATTATCCACTTATCGATAGATTTTGTGCAAACCCTATATGAAACGGTATCATTTTCACGTACATAAAATCTTTTTATCTTACACATAATTATTAAAAATAGGTTATTATTCATAAAATGGAGCATTTACTGCATGTTATTAATCTTAGTTTATATTATTTTAAGATCCACTTCTATGGAAATAATCATCATAAAAGTGGTATTGCACTTTCAGTGGATGTCTCTTTGGAACTTTGGAGTGGATGTCACCTGTAGAATGTCTCTTTGTTTGGGTTATTGTTATAAGTAACTACGCCGTCTAAGAGTAAACACGACAGCCTCGTGTTTACTGCTTGTTTCCCAATAAAATAAAGTAAGATTGAAAAGGAATTAATAAAATAACAAAGATGTATTTTTTGAGAGAAGACTAATGTAGAGTAAATAGTTTGAAAACAGTCCTACGGCCAATTCTCTTGCGTCTCTTTCTCACAAGTAGGTTTTTCCGTAAAGCTCGAAATTTCACTCGCACACTGTTCCTCTATTACGCTAGTATATTAACTTTGTGGGTGTACATGCATGTATTTGTCTATGTAAGTATTAATGTAACAGAATCTTTTAATTTCCACTCACTCATGTTCAGTTCATTAAAAATCATCCATGGCTTTGGTTCCGACCACTCGGAGTTGGTAGTCCTCGCAATCACCGGAAGAACAGTTGACCGTGGTAGTTGAACCATAGCGACCGTTTTCTTAGAGGATTTCTTCGCGGCTCTATCCGGGAAAATCTCAGCTCGGAATTGTTCTAGTTTGTGATCCATCATCGCTGCTTTTGCTGTAATAATAGATCACCCTCTGGTCGGCTTCTATCGGCCAGTCTCATTTCTTTTGACATTACAGGTTTCCGGAGGCTAACTACTTCCTCTGTCAGCGATGATATTTTAGACTTCAAAACAGAAAGCTGAACACGCAGCTCGCTACTTTCCTCCCGCAGTCTAGTTACATCAGAAACCGAGGAACGTTGCGAGAATTCTGAAGCCGCTGCTTGCACAGTACGAGCCATGAGGCGGAGAGTATGTGCGTACGTTCCCTTGAGATTACTGGAACTATCTACTACCCTCTCGACCGTCGACATGCACTCCCAGACCCGTGCACTAATGTCAACATTCATATATCCCCGTAAGTCCTCTTTGAGATTCTCTATACTTGGCAGATTTATTTTAGCTCGAGTAGCTGGTGCAACCCCAGCTAATTGTAGAGGATTTGTTCCAACCATTGCCACCTTTTTTGCATGATCTGCTTCCAAATATGGCGCTAGTCTCTTTCGCGTTTATTGTGCCTCCGAAACCGTTGACGTAGTTGAGAGAAATGAACAGTCTGACAGACCACTTCTCACTCTTCTGGTAAGAGGCCGCAAAAATGTTTGCGCTTCTTCTCCACTCATCTGATGGTTATATTTTGGTTTTCTTCAGTCATATTTAATCCCACGAGTATGGGGGAAATAAAAGGTCCAACACACACGAGCGGTGCCCCCTGCGCCCGGAAAAGCCTAGGAGTAACCCGTCAAGGGAATCCGCTGAACTCAGACGGGGGTCACACTAAAGATTGTACCACCCATCAGCCACGCATGCCCTCACGGTATGCCGCCGCTTGGGACTTAAAGTAATTTTTATAGAGGTTTTCTTCCTCGCATTTCGGCCAAGACCCTCAGCCCCATTCGAAGCCGCGAGACATGATCACGACACTTCAACTCAATTGAACCATTCATTCAATCGCTCATTCAATCTAGCATTCATACTATCTTATCACGCTTAAAGCCTTGCATTCAATCGAGTGGGGTTACGAGATGGACGGTGGCTAGATAAAAACATCTTATTTTTATCTTAGCCTACCCAGTGGCAGAGTAAGCATGCTGAGTCTGTCCTTGTTCTTCCACCGCAACTTCCGATAATCGGCGAAGCACGAGGAAAGAATAACCCATTTGCTCGTCCCTGATGCCCTCTGACGAGCAGAGTGACACGCGGAGAGCTATCCTCTTCGGAACTAACCTAACATTAACCTTAACCTAATCGCAGTGGATGGTATATATTCTAGGCCCCAATAAAGCCAAAATAATAAACAATATATATTAACAAATACAAAATAAACTTTGCTTCAATTGGCAGTTATCTTTAACTTATCTGTTATGTTATTGTTACAAGGTTGTGGATTGGATATTGACCCAAGTCACTGCGAGAATAATTTTAAATATTATTAATATCCGAGTATCAACGAATCTTATAAACGTTTCAGGAACTCGGCCTTGGTGCTTAGCGACGTCTTCAGGAGAGGAAAACGGCAGTCGAGTTGTCGGTAACATTATGATTTTTTTAATTAATTAATTAATTTAATTAACTCGTTAGGGCATCTTTCCCCGTTATCAAGGAGGCATAAGAGGATTAAAGACATCGAGTCGGTGAACGTATTAAATATTTAGCTTACACTTTAGGCTGTAAGTTTCATATATAGATACTATTATTGGTACAAAGGGTCGCGAGTTTTTTTGGGTCGTGTGGTTATCGTGTACGATCAATCTTCACATGTGTACATGAAATATAAATATAATATCTATACTAACATTGTAAAGAGGGAGTGCCAATTTTGTGAGTTCGTGTGTATGCGTAATCTCTGGACCACGGCGAGTATTTGAAAAATTATTTTACCATTTAAAAGTTACATTATTTCGGTTGGACATATGCTGCTATTCACATCATAGTGATGCTATTCACTTTGTTTTATAGTATTTAGAGATTTGTATGGATTATACTTTCGTAAGATTCTTGAATCCGAGCGAAGTCGGAGAAAGGTTCTATTCTAAATATATAGCATTGTCGAACATAGCGTGGGCGTATAATCGTTTAACACTTTTAATTAATTGTTAGCAAACACTTCACACCGGGCAAACGAAACAAATACCAGTTTCTAGTACGGAGGAACCGATCTCTTCGACCGCAGAATGTAAACTGTGGCTCCATCCGGCGTCACTCCACTAGCTAGGCTCAGTTGTAGCACGATGTTAGCCGAGTATCGACGTCATCGCAGCGGTGCTGCCATCACTCGGATATCGTGCCGAGTTTCGTTTCACGTCTATACTAATGACCATCTCCGACATATATATAAACCAGCTGACCCGGCAAACGTGGTTTTTACATTTACATTATTCGTTATATACATCGTTTATTATAATAATTTTACTAAAAACAATATCAATCCCTTAACGTGTACAATATTTTTTGTTATCCCATCTTTAGCTAACACAAACAAACTGGATGGCTTGCGCACTCGAGAGCATGCCACGTATGTAAAAACATGGTGTGATATGAATTAATGATAAATTTACTTGAAAATAACATTGAAATAGTAAAATGATAATTGTAAACGTCATTATTACAACTGATGCACAAACAATAATAATAATGGCCGAAAACTGTAGGCAGTGCGAAAAGAAATGTTGTTCCTACTCCGTGCTGTTTACTTGGTCAGAAATGACACCGGTAGACGCCTGGAGGGACAACTGATGAAGTCGCATCTTTTGAATGAAAGTGACTTAACTCAAAATTCCTGAAATTCCAGATTTTGTTATAAATTTACTTAAAAAAGCCTACTCTAAAACCCCATGGTGAAAAAGAGCCCGTATTATGATTGAGAAAGGGAAAAAGGGAAAACCTCATACATCAGTCTCTTTAAATTTACTCAAGACCATACATTTTTGAAAACTTTCTTCGTCATTTCCCATAAATTGCAATTTTTGAGTTAAGTCCCTTTCATTCTAAGGGTGCGAAGTGATAATTAAACAGTTATCGGCCTGGGTTGAAAATTATTGAATTACTAATATTGCTATTAAAAAATAGAGGTTAATGGTAGAAGGGTGAAAATTTAGAGTTGTATACATGTATTTTTTAATGCTAATGCCACATCATGAAAATAAAAAAATAAAAAATTTTGTCCAAAAAATAAATAATTAAATTTGGGATGGACCACCCTTATCACTTAGGGGTATAAAAAATAGATAACAACCTATTCTCAGACCTACTAAATATACATACAAAATTTCATCAAAATCGGTCAAGCCGTTTCGGAGGAGTATGGTAACTAAAACTGGGACACGAGAATTTTATAATAGGTCTTTACCTATGAAATTGCCGTTCTGCTGTACTGGCCATTTCAAATCAAAAAACATTTTTTTTGGCTGATAATTCTAATTTCAAATTAATTTTATTTTTAAAACATGGAATTATTTTTTCTAAAATCGTCATTTGTTTAATAGTTAGTGTTTTGTTTTAAACGCATTCGAACATTTTTCGTCATCGTGGATACGTTAAAAATTCGAATAATTATGGAGTATGAGTACCGTCGAGGCAGCAAAGCGGCACAAGCGGCACGCAACATCAACGACGTTTTCGGAGCGAACACTACAAACGAACGCACCACCCGTTATTGGTTTGCCCGCTTCCGTTCCGGAAATTTTGACCTGAAAAACGAACCCCGTGGTCGTCCGAAAACTTTGGTCGACAATTACGAATTAAAGGCGATTGTGGAAGCTGATGAAACTCAATCTACGGCTGAATTAGCAGCAGCTTTCGACATTAGCATCAAAACAATATTGGTCCATTTGCGTCAAATTGGCAAGGTAAAGAAGTTGACAAATGGGTAACCCACGAACTTAATGATGGCCAGCGCGAAGTACGCGTCGAGACGTGACTTGCACTGCTCAACAGGCATACAAATGAATGAATTCTGAACCGCATTGTTACTTGAGACGAGAAATGGATCCTGTTCGACAATCGTAAGCACTCAGCAAGTTGGTTGGACCCTGGTTCAGCACCTAAACAATGCCCTAAACGAAAACTTACCCCTAGAAAAGTGATGGTCACTGTTTGGTGGTCTAACGCGGGTATAATTCATCACAGCTTCTTACTAAACGGGACGAGCTTTACTGCAGATGTGTATTGTGAAGAACTGAACACAATGATGGCGAAGCTCGCACGTCTCCAACCAGCTTTGGTCAATCGTTCGACTCCACTGCTCCTGCACGACAACGCGCGACCTCATACTGCACAGCAGACGGTCTCTAAGCTACAAGAGCTGGGGTTGGAAGTTCTCTGTCATCCGCCGTACTCACCAGACCTTGCGCCTACAGACTTCTACTTTTTCCAGAATTTGGATAACTTCTTGGCGGCAAAAAATTTAAATACCCAGAGAGGCAGTACAAAATGCCTTTGAAGAATTTATTGCCTCCCGTCCAGCTGATTTTGTCAAAAAGGGCATCAATAAGCTACCAATGCGTTGGCAAAGATGCATTGATTGCATGGGTGATTACTTTGGTTAACAGAAATAAAAAATATAGAAAAAAAATACGCTTCATTTATTTCATGAAAATCGGCAATTTCATAGGTAAAGACCTATTATATTAGATATATATGACAATAAATAATCAAGAATAAATTGTTCTATATACAAATGCGTGAACACAAAAAAAATTTGATACATGCTAAAAAATCATACAACCCTTAAGAACAGTAAAGGTTCCGTGAAGGTAAACCTGTACTATGAATTCTAGGTATTGTCAAAATTTATATCTAATTATCCCTAACATGACATTTTGCACTGAGGTCCTTTCACCAATGTGTTCGTTCCAGGAGAAACCATTGGCAGTGCCGCGACGGCACGTGCATCCCGTTCTACGACAAATGCGACGGGTTGGTCGACTGCCCCGACGGGAGCGACGAGACACATCCGCTCTGTAGGAACACACCGTAAGGATTGCCCATATATTATATCTTACAACTTAGATCTTCGACCCACTGCAATACAGTCTCTCTTGTGGAAGCCTTAAGTTAACTTTCGGTGTAAACACAGTTATTATTAAATAAGAAATTTTTGCAACAATACGCCAGCACAATGTATAAAAATGTCAAGAAACAAATGTATCTTTTAGTTCAATGATACAATCGGATGGTTAAATCCATTCTGGACGAGCAGACTGACTTGTGTGAAGCTGAAGCCGGTCTTAACTTAATCATATGGAAAATTTCGTTAGTATAAGTAAAAATTGACTTGAATTTATACGGGAGTTGCCTATTGGACCTTTAAGCGACGCATTAAAATACATCTTATAGGGAAAGGATATTATTGTATAGATCAATATGTTAATGACAAGGACGCCCGGAAATAATTGTGTCGAAACTAGTTTCGCACAAGTTTAAACTTTTGTAATTACCATACGTTGTTTAAGAGATGTGCTGAGGAGTTTCTTTCGCCGTTTCTTCTCCTCAATATTAAAGTACTTTCGAAACAGTAGTAGAAACAAAAAATGACGGGCATAAGTATATTTACAGAATACCTATATGATTAAACGATTTTGAATTTGAATGAATGAATGATGAAATAATTTTGAATTTAAATTTGTATCTCATGTTCCAGTTGCCAGGACTACCTCTTCCGCTGCACCTATGGAGCCTGCGTAGACGGGACAGCTCCTTGCAACGGCGTCCAGGACTGCAGTGACAACTCAGATGAACTTCTTCCCAAGTGCCGGAATGAGACCAGAATCGTTAAGTGAGTACTGTTGTACTACCCGGACTAGTAGACTTTTCAGTTGATACTGGTACTTTTTAACATAGACTAAGAATACTGTGGTTAGTAGTTTTTACTTGAAAAAATATTTCAAACAAAAACTTGTAAAAAAAATTAGTGAGATGAATAACATAAAAAAACATGAAAAAATTTGTCTTTAGTATTCTCTGTCTATGCTCGTACCAACGTACCTTGAACATAATGTCGCCGCTGTACCTACTCCGCTGTTCTTGAAAAAATATTTATTTCGAAACACTATTGCTTGGAAATAGCAAGGTTTGCTTTCCATTTGTCGAAAGCTAGCTTTGACCCGATTTCATACGCCGTGATATTATGCCACGGCTTCCTCGCAATCTTTTGGCATCTGCGTAGGTACAGAATTTTCGTGTCGCCCGAAAAACGTTCACTCTGGCAGATTGTGAAACAATTTAAAATTTGAAAATTAATGATAGGAAGCGATTTACAAAAATAACGATTAATTTATATGTCATGGCTTTAACGAGTCAGGAGTCATCGAAAGTGTCCGACAAATGAGATTTGCGAATCGCGTCGCGCCACATGCGACTCCCGCAATACACACGCTGCACCATTCTATTCATAAATCACATAAATCGACTGAGCCAATTCGAGCAAATGGAAAAATATGCTCCATGGAGATATCGCCCCGTTAGAATACCGACAACGAATCACTCTCCTCTTTCCTTATTCGGGCGCACTGACATGTCATTGAGTTTTACCCTGCCTTTAAAGACCATGATATATTTAAGACTCAAGTTATTCATTTTAATCGTTTTGCATTGATAGGTTGTACTACAACTTCATAATTTCCATGTTTCTTACATTGTATATTTTACCTTTACAGGGTTGATATAACTATATATTATACTATAATTTAAGATATTCTACATTATATTATATCTTAAGATATTCTACAGTTTTGACCCTTTATTAATTTGTTTGACCATATATTAATGTTTTTTTTGTAATAAATTATTCGAAACAAGCTAAAATCTTTTATTTCTTAATATTTAGTTTTCCCTCCTTGTACGTCTATATGAATGTATATAGCTGTATAGTATAGGTATTGCGCATAGCGGTACCTAGTTATGGTTACAGGTATGTAAATGATAATGTGCTTCAAACTATGAAAAACAGATGGCAGCACAAAACTGATTTCCCATTTTAGAGTGCGAGATTAGTCTCTATTTTAGTATATACTAATGTACTCTGTGATCCAGGCAGCTTAATCTTAGACAGGATCTTGGCACTCGGTACATTGAATTTGTTCTATTGTTTCAATAGTAAGATCAATTTGCGTTAGATGGCTCTGTAAACATGTTAAGTTTTAATTTTGAAAATCTTTTTCAAAACCTATTTATTTAATGTAAAACAATATTTAAAATAAATAAGAGTTTATTTACGTGCTTAATTTATAAATAAAAATATATATAAGTGGATTGCACAGCGTACAGTTGTTTTGTCTAAAGAAATATACAGTATTAACCAGGGATGTTATGGAACTCCGTTACCGTAACCCATTGATTCCCAAAGTGATCCAGGTGGACCCCTAGGGGTCCACAGGAGACTCGACGGGGGCCTACGTTGCCGTGACCAAAAAATAGGGGTGCACAATTCGTAAGCGGGAGTCCACGAAAATTTATCTGGTTTCGATACCCTGATTAGAAAAAGGCATTTAAAAAGATTACTTCAATTCAAAGTATATATTATTTATCTATCTTGTAATCAAATTCAAATCTTTTTTAATCGTTTCAAATATTTTTAATCATTATAAATGCCTTTTTCTAACTAGGGTAGTGAAGAACTAAAATGTTGGCTTGACTTCACTTATCAATGTAGGTAGATAATATTTATTTAAGAAACTCCGCGACTTTTACATGTAAAACCTTGCATATTCCATATTCAGTACAACGTGTCGTGACTTGCAAAGCGCCGCCGCACCGCTGCCGCCACCGCCGTCTGTAACGCTTGTTCAGACTTGCAAAGGAAACGCAATACAACTTGTGTTTGTGCTTGAAATCTTGCATGAACTTGTTTGATTCTTCACCAATATAAATACGAATGCGAAGGATAAACGTTACTTATTTGTTTCCGGAATTTCGAAAAGTAAAGTAAATCGATGTTAGTGTTTGCTAGTGTCGTAAAAAGTAAGTACTTATCTGCCAATTAACTTGTTATACATACTTTTATTGTATTTATTACTTATTTTACAATTTATTGCATACGTAAGTAAACCAAAAATGGACAAATTACAAAAAATTACATGGTACAAAAGGTGAGGCTTATTCCTGAAAGAAATCTCTTCCATCCCAGCTGCGATAGGAGATATATTTTTGTTGTAATATATTTGTAATGTTTGCGTGCAGTAGGTACGTATTCTAAATTAAATACTGAACAGAGCCCTAATTAGATACTTCCATAAAAGAACAGAAAGCCGAAAAAGATTGAACATTTTGTCCCTACTTTATTAGTATTTTTTTTTATTTCCCGACTATGTGGTGGTTCACTCTATCATTAAATATATTTTCATAAATTATTCGTGTCTTTACATACTCGTCGTAATGTGCATCAAGGTAATAAATAAATAATTAAAATCGCGGAGTTTTGATATGGAAATATTATTTAAAAGTATTTTACATCGAATTTACAGAAATATATCAAAGTCATCGGTACTTTGTTGAATTCATTGCTATAATTAATTAATCCTACTCAGTTAAAATATGCCATGCCATATCCTGTTAAGTAAGACCGCCTTAAGATTACTAAAACAAAGTTTTTTTTATTTACAGGTAGGTAACTGATATGAAAAATGGCTGAATCTAAGAAGAAATGTCGACAGTACAGTGTTTATTATTTAAAATTTTGTTTCGTTCCATCAAAGGCAGACAAGCGATTGCTGATATGTCTTTTATGCAACATAGTTTTGAGCAATGACTCTATGAAACCATCGATGTTCGAAGATCATCTAAGAAGGTGTCATCCTGATAAAATAGGCAAAGATTTGAAATATTTTCAAACATTGAAAGAAAAATATGAAAAAAGACCCAGCGTGCACGTTCGCATGTTCGCTTCAACGTCTAAAAGTAACGATGGTGGCTTGAGGGCATCTTACAATATCTCATTACTTATAGCGAAATCTGGAAAACCGCACACCATTGGAGAACAATTAATTTTACCCGCTATTGAAGAGGTTTTAAAAACTGTTCTGCACAAATCCTCATTTGACATACTCAAAAGAATTTCTTTGAGTAACAATACTGTACAAAGACGAATTGATGAAATGAGCTGATATTGAAAGTTTCTTGTGTAATTATTTACAAACAACTTATTTTTTTATTCAACGGGACGAGTCAACTTAACCGGTAATGAAGCATTATTGTTCGCATATGTTCGATTTGTTATGAACGAAGAAATTCATGAAGAGCTACTATTCGCGAAAACTTTGGAAACGGACACTAAAGTCGAAAAAAGTTTTAGTGTTGTTACAAACTTTTTAACAAAAAAAGGAGCAAATTTAATATCACAGAACGGGGATATTTGCGGTTATTCCTAACAAAACGGAAGCCAAATATTGATAAGCTTTAGACTACGAATAAACATTTTTTCATAATTTGCTGTCAATCCATCAAGTACATCCATCCCATTAACATTATGACTATTTTGTGATTGTCATTGTAAAAATTATTAATGTTTAATTTTCGACTGAGTAATTGTGTAATAATAATACATATTTTAATAAATAACACAAGCAAAAATATTTTTTTTCTTTTTACCACACTGAATGAGGAGTTTTCTAAATAAAATAAGTGAGAATTGATTGGTTCCTTGTGCTGTGAGTAGATGTCAAAAAAGTGAAGTTGAATTCAACTTTACTTTTTTGACATCCACTCACAGCACAATCAATTAATTAACCAATAAATTCTCACTTTTTTTCGAAAACTGTTAATTCGTGGATGGAACGCAGCCGCAACGCAAATTTCCATAGTTAGATCTAATCTTCACATTTTTTGTCAGGTTTTGGGAATATAGTAGAAATGTAGCTGCAGGGGGTCCACCTTAACCAGCAAAATTTTGAAAGTGGTCTATGAGAAAAATAAGTTTGGGAACCTCTGGCCTAGCATGACAAAATTCACAGTAAAATTGTTAGATACCTCATCACTGAACCCGTGTTGAAAATCTTTGATCCATCACTACCAATCGAGTTACACACCGATTCTAGTAGTGATGGATATGAAGCCGTTCTAATATAAAGACACAATAGCCTCCCGCATGTGATCGGGTACTTTAGTCACAAAACAACCGATGCACAAAGTCTTTTATCATTCCTACGAATTGGAAACATTAGCCGTTGTAAAATCTGTGGAACATTTCCATCATTATCTTTATGGCCAAAAATTTACTGTCTTTACAGACTGTAACGCCCTAAAGGTCTCCCACTCAAAAAAAAGACCTGACCCCTAGGGTACATAGGTGGTGGGCAATTTTAGCCTTACAATTTTGATATTGTTCACAAGGAAGGCAAAAATATGGCTCTTGCGGATATCGCGTATTTCATTAGTTTTTTTTTGGCCATAAAGGATAGTTGCGTGCAAACAGTTATTTCACCGGTGCATTCATTCTCATAACATGACGACGTGTCGTGTCGTATCGTGTCGTGACCGCTCCGTCTGAAAATATTTGTTTCAGCTTCAGATAATACAGTTAGTAAGTTACGACCGCGAGTGGAGGTCGCGGGCGCGTGACATAAGGGTTGAAAACATTGCTAATAAACGTTATATAAACATAAACTTTTAACGATGAATCTATCACGAATAGAATCTGTGCAACAATTAAAAACTGAAGAATGTATGCTTTGCTATTAAATTTTGCGATATCGCACATTTGAATTTGCTTGTGAGATAAACTTTTTTTATGGTTTCGAGTGAAAAGTAAGTTTATAAGAAGTTTTATACTACAACGCAACCGTAAGTCTTGAGAATTTTTTTAATAGTGCTGAATATCATCATTAGAGTCCACTTATTGTCCTACTGTTGGGCTAACGTCTCCTCTCACAACGACAATGGATAAAGCCGAAGTCCGTCCGCTGGCCAATTTAAGATTGGCCGACTTCACACGTCACGACGAACTCTAAGGTATGCAGGTTCCCTCGCAATGTTTCCAGTCACCGAATTATGTGATAATTTATTTGTATTACGCACACAATTTGAAAAGTTATAGATGCGTGAAGGGAGGCTCTCTTTCAAATCGCTAGGCTATACCACGATCACCGCTTTGTATCTTGGCAATAGATAATCAGCGACGCATTGCGGCCACGATGGAAGTGGAAACAAGTTTTAGAGGACAAATGAGTTTATTTTTTAGCCAGAAGGGCAGATTGGCCACCTGATGGGGTGTGGTCACTATCGGCTATGGACAAAGGTTACACCAGAGGAGTCACCTCTGAAGTTGCTGTCTATAATGCTGTATTAAAAAAAAAGTTAATACAATAACAAACAAAACAAAATCATTATAAGTGTTTTGTGTGCGAGGTTATGCATTGGTGTGTGCATTAAAGACAAACAAGTTAAGTGTTAAGTCAGACAATTGGCGAGTAAGGACTTTAGCTAAGGAATAAGATCGCCTTAACTTCTGCTTGAAAGCAGTTGTCGGAATCCCACGGGAAATAACCGGTGGTGGTATCAAATATTCAGCTCTGTCGCAGGCCGTTCACCCCTTATTTATTGTTTCTAATATAATAATCGGTATGGTTAAACAGAGGTTAAGCCTCCTACAACTTCAGCAATAAGGACTTTCGGCACTAACTACTCTTCCAAACTGCAATGGAACAGTGCGATGGAATTTTCCAAACCATCCCAATTACGAGTAAGATCCGTGCAGTGAGCCAATAATGAATTAAAGTCATGGCTGGTAACATTTTTTTTAGTTAAAATTTTCAGAAATGCTGATCGGATGGACTAAAACAACTTCTAAAATTGCAGCGTATATACTAATAGTTGTGAATATTGTTACTATGGTAAGTTCAACTTATTTTTATTGGTGTACAATACCTATACATATCCTGAGAACCCTTATTATAATGATGTCTGCACAGTCCACGATTGTAATTTTTAACGCTTGACTACAATCTCACATGATGGTCGGTGACAATTGTTAGTGATATCTATATCGTATGTCGTTTGAAGGATCCCGGGTTTGAGATCCAGGACATAAACTTGTATGGCTTTAAAACATGTTAAAAATAAAATAAACTAAAGTGGACTTATGCGTATATCAAATTATAAGAAAAGGTTTATTGTAGAACGGATCGAAAAGTGAGTGGCTTCCAAAATGAAAATCGATGTTTCAAGGTGCCTTCAGAGTCAAAGCCAATACAGGAAAACAAAGTTTGGAAATTTTCGTTCTCTGTAACTAACACTCGGCCATATGTATAACAAAGTTTGTAGCTCCACGGCTCTGAAGTGTAGTGATTTCTTCTTCTCAGTGCTACCTGTAATACAGATGTTTCACTAAGAGAAAGTTACCAATCCACTCTAGAGCACAGAACTCTCCTGCTACTTGAAGAAGCCTAAGGCATACTCCTCCTCGCCGCTCTGTTCTTTTTATCAAAATTATCACCTAGGATTTGCCGATTAGGAAGTAAAGAACACCTTTAAACCTGAAATGAAATCCAACCCGAATTTCAAAAACTCTTATGCCATCCGAAAATGTCGAACATGGCTCTGAACCGAGAACTACCGTGTAACCAGAGACGGTCCTTCCATGAAGCCGAAAAGCCCTGCTTAAGTTGTATTTGGCCACATAATACCTACACACATACCTATATATCTGTGTCACACCGATTTTAAGTTTATGAAAGGATCGTCTCTGAGTGTAACATTTTCTCTAAAATAAGAAAATACTGAAATAATTTACCTATTAGCGGTCATTCATCCAACTCTCGACGACAAAGTTTGTTAACACGATAATCCTTTTAAAATTATGATCTATTTATTTTCGTAGATATTTGCCGTACTGGTTTTCGTGATGAGCTTATGGATGATCGCGTCTCCTGAAACGATGGTATCCGTGATAAAAACATTCGGAACCGCTTCCATGAAGGTAAGTGCACCTATAAATTTTTTTGTAATACTTGAAATGATTACAGATTTGTTATTACTTTGCTTTGATGAAAATATCGTGGAACCTTGCGTTTATTTACTACAGGAGCCGACAAATGTCAAAGGTTAATTTGATGGTGTCACCGCCATCTTTGTACGTCCAAATCACAGTAACACCGAAGGCGTAACCGGCGTTTTGCCGAAGAGAAACGGCAATTAGCTTTTTAAGTTGATTTCTGATATTGCAACAATATGTTGACTGGCGTTACAATACGGAGCAAAAAAAATCAATTTTAATAATACATCAGGATGGTTTCCAGAGGAATGACCTTAGCTAGCCAGGCAGGTGAAGAACCCTACCACTAGTATCGTCGGGATAACCCGGCTCTCGCTCGTCTGTTGTGCTTCAGGATGCACAATGAGGAGGGGGAGTTGGTGCTGACTCGCGGACTACTATTGAAGGTTATAAGATCCTATCACCCAGGTTAATGCAAACGGTAATCGTGCATGGTGGTGGTTCTAGACGGGCCTGACTAGCTACCCATGATCCTTCTTAAGACATCTTTTAAAAGGTATTAAATTATGTACGTTTGTTACGCCTTTGGTGATACGGATAGGCCACTGGAGGTGGGGATCATTTACCATCATATTACCATTCTGGTTATTACCGATTAACATGAAAAAATGTTAATCGTCAGAATGGCTACCAAATGCACATTTCCAGTTTAATTTTACAAAATTGTAGTATTTACTTACCTATTTGGTACAAATAGGTTTAAAATTAAAAAAAAAAAAATCTGAAGTCAGCAAGGCTGGCCGCGAAGTTTCAGTTTCCTAATTTGCGGCGAAGTACCAATATTTTTAGTTAAGAAAAAACAGGCACTAACAGGTAAAAACTACAAATACGATAGGTTACCAAAAATTTTGGCATTTCCTTACAATTGCAAATATGTTGCACAGTTCATTGTCCCGAAGCTTATTTCTTCCTATCATAATACTTCCATTACCCTGCCAATGGAACTATGCCTATAATTCCGTGACGCCACGCGACGGGTTTAAATAAATTATCCCTTAACTCGCTGTATGCGATATTAAAAATTAACCCGTTTACATCGACCCGGAATATTTGATATACTCCGGTTTCAACAGAATTTTACCTACCACATTTTGTATAATAAAATTGATGATAATTGGAATTATTCGTTATAAAAACTACCAAAGTTACAAATGATTATGATTAGTTGTTTAAAGATAACTAAAATTAACTACATAGAATTGTTCAAAATTCCCCCATCGCCGTTCCTCCAGTAAACAACTCCAGTAAACACCTATACGGACAGCGCGGTTTGCGTCGTCATTCATTGTGCGCACTGCAATGAACGTGGGAGTCTTTAAGAGGGGAGTGAACAGGCTTTTATGAGTCAATGCGTTCAACATCTTAGACTTCATCACCACTCACCATCAGTTGGGATTGTTGTCGAGCATTAACTTATTGTAAGTAAAGAAACTATGATACATCAGACAGACTAAAAGCCTTGAAACTCGAGAGCATTCTGTTGTGAGCCAACGATTTGGGAAAAGCCAACAGTGCCTTTAGTGTAACGGACGTAGCCCATCGGTTCATCGCCACCACTGCAACTCCTCTTACAATGAGAGGGATTAAAAACAAAAGAAAGAAAGAAGGAGAACACATTTATTCTGTCTTAAGAAATAAACAGTATTGACCAGGGATGTTATGGAACTCCGTTACCGTAACCGAAACTACCGGAATCCGATAAAAAAGTTGCGGATAATTTCGGTTAGGGGCAGTCCAAATGAAACACGTTACGACACGTCGCCGGCCGACCCGACGCACTAACTCTGTTGCTCTCGTTTTAGAGAGTTTTTATTACTAATTTTTTAAGACTATTGTTTTTTTATCCGCAACCGAAATCATCCGAAACAATCGGATAATCCGAAATAATTTCATATCCGTTACCGTAACCGAAACCGGTAAAATATTATTCATATATCCATAATCAGATCCGAAATATCATATCCATAACGACCCTAGTATTATACAGACCATAATAAATAGTTACAATAAAGATAGAAAAGGTTCCCACTCAAGCTTTGGCGCGAGAGGACCACACCTGCCTGATATTTCAGGGCGATCCGCGACCTGAGTGCCCGAACAGTGAACTGCATGAATGCAAGCGGATTCTCAATATAATATATAAGTGCTTACTACAGTTTCATATACATGTGACAAACATTTAGGCAATATATACCTATCTAGTTTAACAAAAGCAATAAACCTCACTACTTCATAATTTAGAGTAATAGGATGAAAGACATACAATCCGATGTTAATCAAAGTTAACCCCAGTAGGGATACGGGCTGTGGGTCAAATTAAGGTCAGCCATGCTGGCCAAATGCGGGTTGGGAGACTGGTCGGCTGGAAAGTATTGGAACTTGGAAGGGTGTAAGTTACCTAACCGTTGAGTTATTTACCGTTACGAAATCATACCTTAAAGAGAAGGAGTGGCGCAAGAAACTCCTCAGCATATATTTTAAAACAATTGTAGCAATCGCAAAGTTAGTTAAATATGCGCGGAACTGTTTCGGCGTTGTTATTTCTAGGCGTCCTTATCTTTAATCTGTATCATAATATCTATTTTACGAGTGTCCAGGTGCGGCTTGAAGGTTGTAGTAGTTACGATGGTGACTATTGGTGATGTATGATGAACGTGTTATAAACGTTCACACACACACCACTCCACTAGGATGGCCCGTGCGCGCGTGGTATGGACATGGTATGAAAATATGACATGACAAGCACCCGGAGCCCGAGGAGAAACTTTTACGATATATGTATATGTGTCTGCCCAGCCGGCAATCGAACCCGGGATGTTACGCTCGGCCGGCAGGATCTCTACCAACTAAGCTCAAAGCTCCGTGCAAGTCACTGGTCGGCACGATGCCATCGCGGTAACTGGGTGAAGAATTGAGGCCGACGTGTTTAACATTCATGGCGAATTCAACTCTGATATTCTATCTTTTTTATACCTAGCTACAGACAAAGGTCTCTATCGACCTGCCTTTTAGAATTAGCATAGAAATTAATTTTTTATATCTTCCTTGGGAATCACTGTCTATTAGTAATTGTACATGGTCGTCCGTGCAGTTTATGAAATAATCGCGCTCAAACAGACAGACAGATTGATTTGAGATTAAACTCCATAATCGTAACCGAAACTATCGGATATCTAGAATACAAACATATCCAAAACCGTAAACGAATACGACATAAGACTTTCGAATAATTTTGGATAGGTTTTTTTATGTTAATAGTCGACAAACGAACAGACGAGCCACTTGATGGTAAGTGGTCACCGTCGCCCATGGACATCAGCAAGACCAAAGATATTTATCATGCTTTGTCGGCTAGGAAATGAGAAGAAAGTAAGAAAGGAAGATCTGGCTCTCAAGCCCCCAGCCGGAACACGACGAGTCGTTTGGCGGCCGACTCGAGCAGGAGGGTGGTAGCTAGCCAGGCAGGCCTCACGGAAAGATAATAATACCAATAATAATATTAATGACTTAATAATAATACTGATAATATAATCCATACGCGAACCCCTACCACCAAGCAAGCTGGCTTCTGTCGCCTCTTACGACACCCTGTTCTGTCAGCATGGGATTGGGGGGAGTGTTCTAAGCCGCCCGAATACGGCTAAATGGCTTCTAGGTTTTCTCCGGCCGACCCGATACACTAGCCGCGTCGCTCTTATTTTGAAACTGTTATTGTTATTTAATGTTTAAGGATATTTTTTTACATAATATCTAAATAGAGTGTAATTGTTACTATGTAAATATATCATATTTCTTTTTCAAGTCCTAAATCATTCAATATCCGTAACTAAAATTATCCGAAACAATCGAACAATCCGAAATAATTTCAAATCCTTAACCGTAAACATAACCGGTAAAACAATATTCATATATTTGTATCCATATCCAGATCCGAAATTTCACACCAATAAACAACATTCCTAATGGACACACACAAATGACATATCACAAACATCAACGAATCGAGAACAAACATGTATCGGTCACATACGTGTCTGCCTTGATCGGGAATCGCACTCGGTACTTTTGTCTTTTGTCTTTATATATATATAGCATAATATAATATTTTAGCAGCCGTGTCCGACTTCGTTCGGGTTACACTATTAATTTTGTCTTGATTAGTCATCATTTGGTTTACTGATATTTTTATATAGATTTTTTATATAGCCTATCATCTGCGCAGTCACGTTTTCTCACTACGTACCAATTGTCATTAAGATCAGTCAAGTCGTTCTTGAGTTATCTCGAGACATACACGAAAATCTCATATATATATATATATATGTATATGTGGGTGTGTATTTATATTATATTTATATTATATTATAGTATATTCTTCTTTCAATAGTTAAAGATAAACGTTTCGTGACGTGACAGCTATGTCACGCAATAGCTCCAATTATTTAATCGAAATTGTCGCGTGACATCAAACAATATCCCTCTATTATCATAACCGGGTCAAACTCATCACAACAGTTTAGTTCTGCATAATCTATCCATCAACCCATGTGCTTCGTGAGTTATTGTGCCGTTGTCTGCGCTGGATAGGATTGCGCATCACCATTACAATCTATAACTGTCCCGTTGCTGCCTGCGTCTCCTCTCACACTAAAAGGGTTTATGTGTGGATTGGCAGACTTGACACACCTTAGACGCAGACACCTTAAAAAAGACGACAAATTTTCACTAACGCTGGGAATCCCGGCTAAATAAATGTCCAGCCGCCGGACCAATGAGCGTCGAGTTTTCCCCACCAAAACAATGAGAGGACTAATCTGATAACGCGCGCTAGCGCATTGTTACGAAAACAAGCGTCAAAGTAAGACTATTTAAGAAGTGCCAAGTGCTAATGGAATAATAATTTACCTAGTTTGATAGTTCTACTTGAAAATGTTAGACAACACTAGTTTTTATTTGTTTTAGATTCTACTCACAGAAGAGACGTTAAACCTTCCCTGCAGCGTAGGTCTCGCGCTAATAGCAACCTTTATTTTCTTCATATCCTTCATGGGGTTCTATGGTGTCATCAGCTGCTCACAATTCCTGTTATTTATGGTATAGTATATTATTAGGGTATGTTCCAACCAAGTCTATAAAAAAAATTCTCGCGAACAACCCTTCTTTTAATTTATTTATTTTAATTATTATATTAATTACATAATGTAATTACTCAATAGTAATACCTTTAGCCTTGACGACTAGTTTGGGCGACGGTGACCACTTACCATCAGGTGGCTCGTCTGCTCGTTTGTCGGCTATTTACATAAAAAAAGATTAAATATTGATCTAATCTCTTCATTTTCAGTATTCAACTTTGGTTCTTCTTCTGCTACTTCTAGAATGTGCCATAGTGTTCTATTTCGCGTCAAATATCGTAGAGGTAATGTATTCATTGTTGCTTTGTGTTGTTATGTTTTAATTTAACAATCACGTTACAATGTCACGATTTTCGTAGTTAATATTTCGACCGAGTTACATGATACAGAGTCATGATTACTGCGAGACTCAGGTGGTAGGGAGTAATTTATGACGTGATCTCCAGCTTCGTGCAGGCAGTGTCTCCTTGTTCTGTGGTGGGCACAAGCAATACTTTGTGCATGACGCTATCTCTTACCTAGTAACATGACATGTTAACCAATTCCATGACATATTGTCCTAGTGTCACGATCTCTTATCTATTCATGTTACATGTTACCTTGTAGCATTACAGATATGTTTTATTTTTGAATCAATGCCCCGTCGTCGCTTCGATTGCTAATACGCTTTATGTCTATACTACTGATGGCTTATTTATTTTATAACAATTTTTTAATCTATACTAATGATAGTGTATACTAATGATAGCGCCCGCCCTCAATTGGCTTTTAAAAACCTAAGCCTTTATATTTATTATATTTAGAAATAGTACCCGCATTATTTTAGGAGGTTTTAAATTCTTTGAATTAGAAGCTTATTAATTAATGATAATATCTGCAGGCACGTAGTCAACATTTCATTTATTTACTCTAAATAGAATGTTGATCCATTTTCCGGAATCAAAAATATTCTACATTATGCCCCATAATATAAGTTACCATTAGGCCACGTACCATATAAATCTGTTCAGTAGTTTTTGTGTGATACGTGGACAGACATAAAGACTATATCTACGAAAAATATACACTAAAAATTTCATAATAACGCTTTTTGCTCTTGTTTTTGTTAATTCCCTTGCTAATATTGTCAAATATTGCTGTTTCTTTCCAGAAGGGTATCAGTGAGCAAGACGGTGAATGGGTCCACATACTTCGACTCTCTTTCAATTGCTGTGAACGTAATTTCACGTAAGTTTGTAGTTATCCTATATCACAGAGACTAAAACTTCAAGAAATTATAGCGCCAAGTTTTTTCGCTGTCCGACATGTTGTTTAAATATTGAGCTTCACTTTTACGCACTTTCTTGTATGTTTTACTAACAGAAATTTGATAGGCATTTGATTTATTTTAGAGAACTCGGGCACTACTTGAAACTAATAAGGTTCACTTTGAATGTAATAAGATAATTTTAACTGTACATTTTCAGGTCCCAAAACATAAGTTCCGTCGTTTTGCCTTGGTCTTGCTGCGGTGTTGACCACAATCCAAATAACTGCAGTGCTTCTAAATCTTCTACAAGCGTAAGTCGATACTGACTTAAAATTTGTTACAAACTTTTGTGTGATGTGATGTTCCAGCTGAGACTAAAAGTACCTATATACTGGTTTCAGTTCATTCATTGGTCGGAATCATTGGTCCACTGCAAGGCAAGGATCTGTTCTGGAAATTGAGAACGAAAATGAAAAAAACATCCGAATCATATAAAGTAATAAAAAATAGTCAGGCGACAATAATGCTAATGACTTCGACCACCATTGATTATATGTTTTTCTTATGATTGAGCAAATTAAGCCTTTTATCGTAAAATAAGTTTGTTATTTATGTATTTTTAAGGCAATGTGGTAAAAGAAGTTTTAAATTATCATCATTACAACCCATATTGTGCCACTGCTGGGCTCCGACCACCTCTCACGATGAGAGGAGTTACTAAATGTCAATTATTTATTTAATTTATCCAGACAAAAGATGGATGCATTTTGAATTAAATGATAAATTAAAAAAACCGACAGCTTTGGTGATTTTGCTACAATATACTTATTATTTTCATATTTAAATATAATATTAAGTGGTTTTAACGCATGATTATGACAAATATATTTTTGTTTTCAGGACTGTCAACAAACTTTTACAAAATGGTTCGATGCATACGAAACAACGATATACGTCGGTCTGGTTGTGTTTCACGTGGTATTGTCATCCTGCTCCTTCGTACGCCGCGCTTGTAGCGCATCTCGCTCTCACACCTAGCGCCCACAGTGCCGGAAAGACGGTTAGTTGGAATGTACTTGGCTAGTACGCTACCGTGCGTCATTTTAACTTAGAGGTGTTATTAGTATATGTATTTTATTAGTATATTATATATATATATATAAGATCTCGGAGTAAATGAAAAAAATGTTAAAAAATGATCATTTAACGGTAATTATGGTTAATGTGACCAATAACATCCAGAAACCTCAAACTACTCGACAAGTGCCGGTCGATAAACTTCACAAAGTTTTGGAAAACTCAAAAAGAACTCTCAAGTATGAAGGTTTCCTCGAGATTTTTTTATGTTAATATTTGAACTGAGGGACTGCTGACTGAATTAACTATATTTAGATTTATTGTAATATAATTTTAAACATAGTTACGTACACTAACGAACTGGGGATACCTGTAAATAGAAAATTAAAAGAACGAAAGTTGTGAGCAGGATTCATTCGGATGTTGGAGCCGCTAGTCTATCACTGCTATAGCGTGCTATTAAAACAATGATATGTTAATGATATCTTTATTATAGTAATACATTTTACAGGCAGCCCATCGCCCTGTAAACCCAGGCGTGGGGCGCGTGTCTCGCCGGCAATCGAACCTGGGACCGAGGATGTGTTAATGTTAGTCGTCGGGCGAGCTCGACTTGGCTGGGTGGATAAAGGTTGATTTAAATTTTTTAAAATTATGTATAACAGCAAAACTTGAATTGTTAAAAAATTGTAAAAAGTTAATAATAGTCATATATAAGTTTTTTTATATTTCATAATCTACTTTATTTATTTTATAACATATTATATAAGGCTTACCACAGAGGTTTATATTAATCTGTATCTCACACCATAATGTACAAAAGTTTTCAAAACAGACTAGATTAAAATCACGTATAAATAATTTAAATCTTTATTTTAGTGGTACAGATATTTCAAATTATATATTTCTTTCAACATGGCGTCTTGCCTACTTAGCTACTCTGTGCCCGGACGGTGAACTTTTAGAAATATCACTTCTGTCAAGTAGTCAATTACCGTCATTGTCGGTCGCATATTGCATACACGACATACTGAGAAATAAGGCCAGGGCTCCATCTTCTAATTTATGGAGTCATCTGGCATCGGAAATTACATTATAGTAACAATAAAAGTATGAAAGGAAAATAGCGATGTTTATTTAATTACTTTAACCCGCCCATGCTTTTTTAATTTAATTTTAATTTTTTATATTATGTAACTAGTAGACAAATGAGCAGACGAACCACCTGATGGTAAATGAACACTGTCTCCTATATACATCAGTACCACCAAAGTATTGCTTACCGAAAAGAATGAAGAAAAAGAAAGTTCCGAATATGTCACGAATTATCTGATCTGTTCATTGGTTTTACATATTACATGTGTTCAAATCATAAAGTTAATATATTTTTTCTATGGTTCAAATAGACAAACAGATAAAAAAATTGTTTTTACCTCTATATGAATAGTACACCTACATAATAATTTCAAAAAAATATTTAATGGCGCCTCATTTGCTATAACTCAATAAGTTTTCCTGGAACGGTTGCGCATAATTACTCCCGAGGAATTCCCTCTGTAACGAACTGACCTACTTTTACCCTTTTTTATTTAGAGTTTCAAGTCACGGTACTAGATACAAATAAGGTTATTTCATAGCCTGCTTGGTGTTTGAATCGGCATTTTTAAATAAAGACAACACAAGCCAGCAAATAACAATTATGCGACTGTAACTTCGAAGTAAAATATTATTATCACGTCACTTATGAGGCGTTGCGAACGTTCCTTAAAATATTTTCTTAAATAAATCGTTATGAATTTAATTAATTCATGAAATTTTCAGTGATCGCTAGTGCTTTAATACTGTAATTGATTTATCTGCTTTTTTTTAATTATGTCAAGTTAATTTTTAGCTTTTACTCCACTTAATGATAAGTCTGATGGTAAAACACATTCACTTAGTAAAAACTTATTCACTCTTCGCTTGTAAACACCCAAAAAATCATTATTGCTTTAATTACTTACTATAAATGTTCTTTGCTTATGTAATCTTACATTTTTTCTTTATTAAGTAGTTTAAATAATTTGACGAAAGCTAACATTCCATGACCATATTGCTATTGTGGCCAAAGAGTCATACCAGCGACTGGGATTCGTTCTCCGAAACTCTAAAGATTTCAAAAATATTGACGTCATAAAGCTAGCTAATATTCGATGCGATAGTAAGGAGCAAGCTCGAGGCGAGTGCTTGCATTTGGCATCCATATGAGAGTACCTATGCACTCTTGCTGGAGAAAATACAGAAAGCCTTCTTAAGATATGTCTACAAGCGCTGTTATAATTATGACCCTTACACGTACCCAACAAAATTTCTTCTTGGCACTCTTGGGTATAACTCACTGGAAGTCAGGAGATGGAGAGAACAAGTAGTTATGGTGTCGAAGATTTTGAGAAGTATGATCGATGTCCCAGACTTGCACGCGGAGCTGTGTAAACTTCATGTTCCTAACAAATATTTCCGAATTAGGAAACACAAGCTATTCGCTGTGCCTACTTGTCGCACAGTAGCCGGGTCGAGGTCTCCTATACGGCGATCCCTCTCTGCTCTCAATGCTCTCCCGGATGCTGTGACCCACTGTGATTTGTTTGCGGATGAGTGGAAGACGATGTTATCGGAGTGTCTTGAATATTGTGAAGTGAATGCGTGATGTACGATTGCTAACATTGACATTAAAGAGATTATAATTTTATTATTATTATTACTGACTTAATGACACTTATTTTATAATTCATTGTTTTTTTTTTTTGAAATTTACCTATTATTGAAAATGAAATTTTGCTAACGGATTTACTCTCATTATATTATTATTTTATTTTATGACATTTCTATTATATGTATAATTTAATCTGAATTAATTTAATCTGATGCAGTCTTGTCTTCTTTTGATTATCTTGTAGATATTTTTGTTAAATCTATCATATTATATTATGCCGTGTTACAAACTTTGTATTTAATTAGTGTAATTGGTCTATAACCGTGCTAATTAATTATATAAATAAAATAAATTTAATATATTTCATTCGTTTCGTATCTCTTCAATTTTTCCCAATAAATCTAATCTGATGTCAGATCTTCTCAAAATAAATAAACAGTAGAAAATAGTTAATTATCATTCAATATTAAGTGTAGTACATCATTCTTGTTATTCGAATTGGTTTAAATGTGACGATTGGACATAGTTCAGGTACAATCGACCCCGCCTATAAGAGAGATGCCCCGAGGTGATTCCCGGCCGGGGCAAATGTTTATATCACAAATAAATGTTATTGAATACGTTCATTCTACACACGGAATCCTCAGGTGAGTGTATATGTACATTTATAATAGTAAAATTAGGTCGGTAATTAAAAATAAATAAAAAGGTCAGGTCTTTTCGGCAGTACGAGTTTGTAGAATTCCACAGAAAATAAATTCTCAGATATTTATTTATGAGAAATATTTATTCAGTAGTTTTATTTATTTAACGTAATACTAATTATTTTTACATCTTAATCTGTAGCGTCGTCCTATTTTAAATTTAATTACAGGACATCAAACATATATGTACATTGATTAAATGGCAACGGTATCACAATTGGACACACCTCTTTTCCCATTGTCTGTTTGTGTGTGTGTGTGTATGTCCATTACGTCCGAATCCTGAAGATCTACGCCTGGAAGTTAATATATCTATTGATGAAGCGTTGGTGCTCCATTATGGACGTGAATGTGGTCCGCGCGTTAGGGTCGCATTCCTGTTGGTTACGGGGTGCAGTGGACACGATACCCCGAAGGTAGTACCGCTGAACACCTTTCTCTGTCTCCGGGAACGCCAGCCCTCCGCCGCTGTCGCCTTGACAGAGTGCAGATGTACCTACAAACAACATACTTTTTATTATTAATAGCCAACAAACCAGAAGACACGCCATTGAACGTTTTTTTTATGTTCATAGCCGACAAACGTGCAGACGAGCCACCTGATGGTAAGTGGTCACCGTCGCCCATGGACATCAACAAGATCAAAGGTATCACTGATGCATTGTCGGCCAGGAAATGAGAAGGTAAGAACCAAAGACCAATGAAAGTAAGAAACCAAAACGTAATGACTAATGCTTAGTTCATAACTTATGTGCGTTTTTAACAACTTTTAAGTTTTATACTAATGTGTCCAAAATGTATTTTGTAAAAGATGCAACTGAAATAATAGTAAACCTGACCCCACCTCACACCAGAAAAGTCGACAATGCTACGCGGAACCTAAAGGAAAACAGACGAGTTGCTAATGTTACATCGGTCCCAGAATGTGTATATTTTTATATGCCTTATTATTATCCCTTTACGTAAATCTCAAAAGCCAGTCGTTTCCGCGATTTGCATGTATACGGTATAAAGAACTAGTATCGAAGCCAAACTAGAAATTTTTCAATGTTACCATTCAAATATCCAGCGCAGAACTTATCGCCAGTAATGTACTCGTGGAAGTCTGGTGGTGAATCGTTGTAGCACTGATCGTAGGTAACGTACGGTAGCTGCACCACAAGTAGGACCTGGGAAGGTTTACCATCTGCAGCGGTCAGGCCCCAACCGGCGATCTAGAACGAGAGAATCGGATTGTCACTTTGATGCCTGACTTGTTAAGAAATTTTGGGCGAGGCTAAAATTCTTGAGTGCTTTCTTTGCTTCGAAAGGTTGAGCCATTTCTCACAGGGACGACTATTAGTGAGCACTTATAAATTCAAATTGGAAGATGTTGTCCAGGTCTGAAGGATGCAAGGAGTGTTTGCACTTTTATGTTCAGTTCACTTACCTTCCCCATGTTGCCAGCCTGAAGTTGCAGTTTGTATAATTTCTCTCCAAAGTCCACGCACACGGGACGAATGAATGTTTTTAGAACAATCTCTGTCTCAAGGATGACGATCGCGATGTCGCTTTGGTAGTTAGTGGCGGCGCCCCGAAACCTCACTGCAATGTGAATCTCAGACACCTGAAATCATCAACAGACGTCAGCTCGGGTGGCCCAACCTATCGAGGATCTCGATTTCCATAAATCGTTTTTGGTCGTGCTTAACACAACATCCCCGTGTGAGAGGTATAAGTATTTTTAGGTTAATCATTCGCCCGTCCGTAACTATCCCAATGCTGGGAACTTTTCTAAAATAATTTACAGACATCTACTTATACGTTTTTGAAGGTTTATAATTAGAAATAAATATTTCTTAATCGCCGCCATTTTGATTGGTCCTGAGCTCTCTATACCCAATCGCCCAATTAAAAAGGATCCTATGATCCGTTTCCAGAGTACGGTTGCCACTTTAAGCTTTTTTGTCATCAATTTCTGAACTTATATAATGGATTAGTGGATTAGACTCACATTTATAATTGTTACAAATTAGTAGTTAATACTAATCGCTGTAATAAAACGAAAGACATATTTAAATTCTTACGAACACACCGGCAAATCTATTGTTACATAATTAATACTTACATTAGATTTCTGTGCGTATTCGTTGTCTTTTCCGTCGTCCCAGGGGCGGTACACCTTGCCCAGAGCCACAGCGTAATTCTCGGCTGGATGCTTTCTGTCGTCGTAGAAGCAGTGTGCAGCTGGACATACAATTCTTCATGTTCATCGTAATCCATCAACTATCTCATTACCGGATATAAGTAAATGGGACTTAAGGCTTAATCAAGAACGGATAGCCAAATTCATACACCCTGAGCACACATTATGAAGCAATTTCATACCCAAACTGTTTAAAGCCGGTTTCATAGCGATGATTTCCAAAGCAAGCGAAAATTGTATGTTACAACATCTTTTAAATGCAGTGATTAATTGAAATACGTTTCAAATGTGGACCATCTTAGTGGGAGGCGATATTTCAAACCAACAGCTCGTAAAAATTACTTAATTTTCTAGGGCATAATATTAAATTGACATCGCAAATTTCAGTTTAATTTGATCTAGATTAGCTACGAACGCTGCACCTGTAATAACAGTAGTGGTGGTAGCCAGAGATCCGCCGCATATCTGCTTGTACGGTTTGGCGACCTTCGTATAGATACCCGCGTGCCAGGGCAGCTCCCCGTGTTTAGCAGTTTCTCCACCAATAATGTACTGCTTCCCTGCTGGGGTTATTGTGCCGCATTCTGCAAGGAATAGTACAATATAGCACCAGGGCATCACGAACTCAATTGTGTAGTCGAGCAATGACGAGTTCAAGACACAAATTGTGTAGCGTGCGGGGCGAGACGCATGCCTGGAACTATCACCACATGTTTGGTTTTAGTTTCCTTGGGTCAACATCCGACTAACAGCCTCCTGACTGTCACCCTTGACATTGATAGCGTCCAATAGCATCCTTAGCGTAATACTGGTCAAGAAAGCTAGCCAGGTTTAAGTAACCCTACTCCCTTGTTACGAACCATCTTCGAAAATAAATAGGGTGATACAGAGCTCAGCAATCTTGAATGCACGAGACCTGCCTCTGTACACTCGTCCACTGATAACCAGCGTGCTCCCAGAGCGAGTTAAGTTGTATTGGGCTTAAACAGAGGTAGAGCCCCTCACATCTAAAGTGGTGTAGCCGTTTACATTACGACTATATTTGAATAAAAATGAAGTGATAATAAAGCTGTAATGACACGGCATCTGTACATCGAATATTTTTTATACAATTTAATGTACACATGTTAACGATATACTTTTCATTTAATTTTGGTCTGTTATTGTGCGCATATCACATTAAAACTACAAATCGGATTTGCACGATTCCTCGTGAATATTTAGAACTTATGGGTCTAAATCTAGGATACTTTTCATTCAGGAAAATAAATGTGTTCCCGCGAAACGCGAACGCGTTTCTTGTAAACAAACAATGGTAAAGGACCTGGCATGCATTTGGCGATGTGGTTCCAGTTTCCGTCTTCCATGCACCTCATGTGCGAGGGCGTGCCGCGGTAGTTGACACGACACTCGGGCTCCACCGCGGTGCCGGGGAACTCCCGGTCTCTACACGACCGCGTCTGCACGGTGCCGTCGTCGTCCTCCTTCACGCACTTGTAGAACACGCTGGGGTGGGGTTTCAGCGCACAGTAGCCTGTGACCATTTTATTTTTCTTCATAATAAATCATAGTGATTGAAAGAGCATTAAATGCATTAAAGTTCACATAGAACAAAGGTACATGTGATTGTGTATGTGTCCAATGAAGTAATCGTTTTCAATTCTATTTTAAACCTGCTTAGGAAGGCCTATAATAATATGCTCATACCTCTACACTTTTTTGATATGAGTCTTACAAAATAATAGTGTTTACGAACAAATAAAATTTACCTATACAACTCGATCATCATTTTTATTATTATTTTCAGTATTAAATTACATTCTAATAGTTTTATAAAGAAAAAACTATTAGAAATGATAAAAGAATAAAGTGAAAATTGCCTATGACAATTTTCAAATCGCTCTCCGGTAAAGGAATGATTTTGCAGATGTTACTTGATTTAAATAATAAAAAACAAATAATCGGGTTTCCACGTCCGCAACCTAACGCTGTCTGGATTAATTGCTACCTAGTATTATCGCAAAAACAGCACTCATCGTTACAACACGTATCGTCCCACTACTGGGTTCGAGTCTCCACTCGCAATGAGAAAGGTTTACGCCGTAGTTTGCCATACTGGCCAAGTGCGGATTGGCAGAGTTCATGCATCATTGAAAACATGGCGAACTTTTAGATTAGCAGGTTCTCTCACGATGTTTTCCTTCACCGAGGAAAGTGATAATTAATACGCACAATTTGAGAAATTAAACTAGGCGCAGGCTTACAGTAGGCGAGCCTATTATTGCTTTGCGCAATCAACACTTGACTGCGACGTCTGAGCTAGATGACAAATATATGCATTAAAGAAAAAAAAATTTGAAGTAATAACATTATGCAGTGATAATAAAAAGTTATGCTTTATTACTATACACATAGTACCTTTATTTTTTAATATTTCGCTATGAGTTAATACGATAGCTGGAACAAAACACGATAAAAATATAGAAATTACCGGAAAATT
>PDGT01000124.1:296191-352574 GCA_003671415.1 Megathymus violae
GCTGGCAGAGCAGCGTGTCGTAAGTGGCGACAGACTGGTTGGTGTAGGGCTTCGCGTATGGATGATATTATCAGTATTGTTATTAAGCCATTAATATTATTACTGATATTAATATTATCTTTCCGTGAAGCCTGCCTGGGTTACAACCAAACTCCTGTTTGCTTGCTGCTTGCTCTTCTCTCCTTCTCCTTCTCCTTCTCCCTCGTTCTTTCCAAAATTACTGGGGCAATTTAAAAACATGCCCGAAATAACGTTCTCTTCCTCTATTCACAGGAAAATGTACTTGAATACCATAAGTAATTTAATTACAACAGAAAAAAAATCAGTTGAAATTTTGAATGCAGAACCCGATACCTCACGAGTTTGTTCCGGACTTGATCAGTTTTATCGGTTTGTAGAAATTGGATGTTTCATATAAAAGCCCAGCTAGCTACTTTCCAATCAGACTTATGACCAGCTAATTCATTTGTACGTAATACAATTGTATTGTACTTACATTGCATTAATCTAAAATCCCCCGGTAAAACTACATTTCTAATAATAAAAAACCTAACAGATATTAATTTACAGTGGCATTTGAATTCATAACTCCCTTTGAATACTTACAAAGAAAACCTGTGGTCACCAATTTCCACATCATTTTTACTTTTATAAAACAATTTTAACAGGTCACAATTCTAAAACACAACTCTTGAACTATATTTAATCAAGCAAAACTGAATTCGACTACTGTCAATTCAATTTGACTGAATCAATGTTTCGGTCAATGTATCTTTATTGCATTTAAATGATGTCAGTAAATGTTGAGTAGAAAATACTAATGACAAGAGTAACGGGCAAATGTTCAAATGAGCAAATCGCCTAATGACAAATCGTTACCGTCTCCGATGAGAATCAGTAGCTCTAGGGAGTCACCAACGAGTTGCCATCGAACACGCTACTATAGCTCACTTAATAGTGTCATTGTCTTTAGAAAGAGTAGTCTCTATTTAGTTTCCTATTCGTTGTACAGATTTATTGACAGATAAACTTTTGTTCTCAGGCTTTGAGGGCAGGATAGGTCAGTCAAAAATTTTGGGCGATGTCATAATGGCTGATTAAGTAATCTGTATTATGAATATTAGAATAAATCTGTTAAATTATACTTATTGTCCAAAAAACTTATGAAAAAGCGATTTTAACGATTTAAGTAAGAAGTTAATGATTTACGAAATGTTCGTTAATTGTTCAATTTTGGGGCCATTCCCTGTGACTCCTCGGACCGCGAATGTCCATGAGACAGTGCGAGGGTATAACTGTGTGAGTATTATTTTTAGGAAGGGAATGGTAAACCTGTTTTTAACACCCATTTTTATATAGTAAAAGTAAGTCTGTTTTATTGGTTTCTGCGAAATGGTAAAAAACTTCTATATGACAACCAAATGCTTTGGATGTGCGGAGTTAACAGAAGGTTTATGTTGATAATAAAATAAAAAGGCCTACCTTAACAGTTCAGTCAACATGATTTCCCAAGTTGTAATGTTCGTTGAAGCGCAAAGACCGATTGCTTATAAATTGCCGATTGCTTACACCTTATATTGAAATTACTATGCTGGGTTCACACATAAGACCTACATATGAAATGTAATTGAAAAGTGGTATTTTTTGGAAACACTTACAAAATTGGTTTTATTTTTATTTAAACATGAATCTTATGTTTTTCCGTTTCAGAGGAAGAAAAATAAAGACAAATTTTAATATTTTAATTCACAAGTACAATACAAATAAAACGCACTTACGTCGCATATTTTTATAGAAGCGTGAGAGAAGTGCATCAAATTGTGGCATAAATATATCATCAGTAAATTAAGTACTCTGTGGTAAACAGAAAGGCGTCGCCTTAAAATGCCTTAGACTCACATGTAAACATTTTCTAGCCTCATAACTTGATTGGTTATTTTTAAGGTTTGAGTCATAAGATTAAATACTAATTTGAGTCGCAATCTTTTCGTTACTTGAAAGCCTTGTCAAACAAAAATAACTCATCTGTCTTTATCGCCTCAGGAGTCTTGAGATTTTTTCGTAGTCCAATAGATACTAATAATCGTCAGCAACCCCATAAATTTCATTTAGAAAATTAAAATAATTCTATGAAATTATTCAGTCAAAGCCTTGTTTTTATCGTTTTATTTTTGTGCGGCATTATTGCTATGTACAAGATATTTATTTCACTATGGACTACATTTTTATTCACCTCAGTTTTTTCCAGCCAATTCCGGCATTCAATATCAAATAGATACGAAAATAAATAAGAATACAAAAGTAGAACCCTATATTCGATAACTATATATAATATATATATGACTCAAATTATTTGAATAAGTGATTTTAATTTTGCCGTAGTGGTCAAGTGTTTTAGTGCCTCGTCTGACACAAATGACATATTTGTATGTGACGTACCAATACATGACATGATACATGTTGTGTATTACAGTATCAAATGTTTATAGTGAACAAACCTTTTCCAAATCTGACAGCCTTATCACAAAAACCTAATCATTTAGGAAATTATAAATTCCTAATGCCTTGATGCTTAGGCTTCAATGCACTTGTTATAGTAGATGAATGTTTTATAGATTATTTTTCTAAAATAATTAAACGCTCAAATAATGTAAAAGTCCATTACGTTGAGTTTGTTTGATTAAGCTGGTTTCACTCTCGAATTTCATTTAAGCGCAAGCCCTTTTAAAATTAGCTGTAGTGGTATGAAATGAAGACAGGTTTTTTTTAAACCAAAAAAGATGCAGTTTCTTTCAAAATGTCATCCATTATCGCTTACGTGATACACAATCTATGTTTATCACTCAGATTCACTTGCTCCATAATCTGTGGGCATTAAATATTTTGACAATTGACAAGTAATGACAATTCACAATTGACATTGAAAGAACAATTAGATGTCTGACTGAAGCTGGACTATAAAGTCAGTGAACTGTTTAATTACATTTAATTACCGTACAACTTCCTCAATATAATGTAATTTGTGTATGTAAAACACAATAAAATAAATATGAAAGAAAATACAGAAGATTCGAACACTGAATCGAAACCGCGAATATATATCTTGAAACGAATTTTAAAGGGAGTGATAATAGCCTTACTTGGTAATAATTACCATTTATTTACGTTTTTTATGTAATACACTTACCGCTATTAAACCGTTATTTAGAATAAGAATTGTTTTACTATTAAAGTGAAAGTTAATTGTATAGATCACAAAGTTACATCAAGCCAGTGTTATACAGATTATGGAAATGTCAATACAGCGATATCACTAGGCTTAATCTTATTTATGTTTTAGTGAAATATTAGAAATCTGCTAACTATTAATTATTGGGAAGAGAATTCCTCGTTGTTCTACTAACCAACCTTTTTAATAGAAAATGCTTAAGTATATGTTTTTTTCACTCGAAAAAGGAAGTTCAGGCCATTATGTACTTTGGTAGACTTCACACATTTTAAACTTCGAAATAGAGAAGTAAGCTCAGCATAATGATTGATTTTATGAAAATAAAGTAAAAAATTATATTTCATACATTCACTTAACTAGAGAAAATTAGTTATGTGTAGCATTAAGCTAAAGTCATGTTATGGAGGTATTAAACTACAAACCACAGAAACGTAAATCTTGTTACTAATTTAAATGTGTTTTCAGCATTATTTGTAGGTTTCATTCATTACAAATATGTGTCTTATCTCTTTGAGAATGATAGGAACTTCTCATATCTCTCAGACTTGGAGCGAGAGATGTCTTTCCGCACTGAAATGGGGTTCTACTTCTCATACTATAAGACAGTTGTGGAAGAAAAGCCATTCATTGCAGGAATAACTAAATTAATGTATGATAAACTAGTAGAGTATCCACAAGAAGTAAATGCTTTCAACAGATTTAATATATATCCAGAGGTGGGTATTGTCTTAAGTAAAATTTTTACTAAAAAGTCCTGAACTACAGAAGAAACTCATTCTTTACCCAAAAAGTTTAATATGCAGTCTTATTGCATAAAGTGATCCCTTCTAGACAATGTCAAACTTTAATTGATGTTGATTTAAACGGGAGGATTCTAGAAATACTTATTCGGGTTGTACTGAAGTTTATGTAGCAAAGTTCTAAATTTTTAGTAAACTAACCAAAACTTCATAATTAACTTCAATATTTTATTGGGACAATTAAGTTGAGTTAGCTGAGTTAGCTCTATAGTTGATAGTATCAGGTGTTTCTTTGCTTTCTGCAAATTCTTTTCATTGTTATTAAATTAGTATTAATTTACTTCGCAACAATCCGCAAGCACAATGTATGATGTTATATACTTCTATACATGCATAGAACCTCTGTGAGTTAGCTCTATTCATCAAAAGCCACCAGAACAGTGTATGGGAATTGTATTGTGTAAAACACTTAAAAATTCCACTTTGTTATGCCATTGTCTGCCTACTTAATGGTACATTATCACAAATTCGTTGAATATAACATATTCATAAATTCCCACATTTGTTTTACGTAGAGCAATTCATGAGACTTATACTATACATTAAGATTGATTTAGAAGTAACAGGCTGTTTAAGGGAGAAATATATATATATGTCCCAAGGCTACTGCAACTACTGCTTAGGAACCATGATTTTGGAGTTTTATAAATTAATAATTAAAATAAAATCCAAGCCTTCATCATACATCTGCAATCTATTGGTAAAAACCAGATGAAAATCTTTACATTACTTTTTAAGATAATGGCACATGGTGAATTCATTTTATAGTGAATTATATACTATCCACCTAATTAGCTTTCATCGTTACAATTGCCCAAACACTGGTAAAAACCGGTTCGATGTTGAATACATTTCTAATTTCACTACTTCAGGTTATGATTGGAGCAGTGTACAGGTATTTAGAGCCGTGGATAAACAACACATCTCATCTGGAGTGTCACATGGTGAACAGGGGTGATGGAATGTCACCAGTCAAGAGCTGCGTGGGGCTGGGGCATCCAATGTTCTTCTACTTAGAGGCTGTGTGGTGGCTGGCGGGGCTAACTGTCTCTATTCTGTTTATACACGCTACTGCATTGAGGTGAGTATTAAACCTATAGTCATTTGTTTGCCTTTTAATAGAATCTTCATTCACTGTTGACTGCAAGCCAACCTACCTTACTTGTTGCACCTAGCAGACCAGAAAATGGCGTCAAATCCCTCCTGTTGCTGATAACTGAACTCAAAAACAAACAGTTTAATCATGACAGCACTTATGGTGTTAAAGTTCTTTGTCTCTCTGATTAGACTCCAAAGTATCGCCCTAAAATGAACTGTAAAATGTTTCCATATGATACAGTTGGGACATCGCTGGGCCAGTTAGCAAACTGATCCATGTGTTGATTTTTAGCACAATTTTAAGGAGATTTTGATGAAACCCAAAGCATTGTGGATGTCCAAGAGTGATAACTGCTTTCCGTTTCGGATGGCCGGATCGCGTCTTTGCGAGCTATTGCCATTAATATGTTATAGTTAAAAAAATTGATTTACTGAAGGATTCAATTTTAAATTTGGAAAACGGTGTTCTAGCGACATCTGTGTTGTGACGATTAAAACACTTAAGTGGGTTAATGGTATTAACGAGAATACGAGTTCATGACTTAATTAAATTGTGCTATCATTCGTTTTTAATACGTATACAAAATTATAAATGAAATTTTTTTGTGAATATGGAAAATTTTAAATTTTTTTAATGCATTAGCATTTTATTCTTCTATAAAAATATTTTACTTAGTAGTATCTTGCCGCTTCTTTTATCGCGGACTATTCATCGAAGCTAATTGTTGAATTGGCTTATTTAGATTTTTTTTTAATTATTTATATTAAGCATATGCGGTCAATGACAATGACTTTAGGAAAGGTCTGTATCTATATTATTAACACGAAAATAAGTTGAGTAAATTGACTTTATTGGCAAAAGATAGGAGAAAACGTTTAACGATTTGACGAGGAACTTATTCGTTTCTCAATTTGACATGTTCAATTTTCGCGAGCTCATGACGTCACGATCACCCTCCCCTGTCGAATAAAGTCTGGTATAAATCTGCTTGGAAAAAGGTTAATCTATTTTACTACCTGGTTGGCAGCGAGAGCATGCTGGGCGGGTTGATGGCGACGCTGCAGTACTTTGCAAACCACGCGGAGTGCACGCGGGTGCAGTGGGCGCCCAACGAGCGGGAGAATTTGGCGTTGCCGCTGCTGCTGCTGCAGGGCTGGCTGCTCACGCGGCGGCTGCGCGCGCGCCGCTCCCCCGCTGGACTCCAGCTGCAGGTGAGTATCGTACGTTACGGGTCGTGGCTCACAGGTGCGCCGCGTCCGGTTATTATTTTATTTTTATTTATTGCACACATTGCCCTGTTAGGGCGTCGCAGTACCAGAGGAATATCGCATACATAGATAATTGACATTTAAAATTTTTCCAACAACATAACAAAACAAGTAACAATCATTTATTCACAAACAATACAAAAATAAACAGTTTTTTAATAAACTTTTCGAGTTAGACTTTTAATTATATATACATATTAAATAAAGTCTATTAAAAACTAGGGCATTTCCCTCGCTTCGCTTCTGAAAAACTACCTTACGCTTAAAAAAAGCATCTGTAATTTTCTGGGTTTTTCACGTTCTGTAACTTCGAAATACATTTATTAATTCATAACTTTTTTATTTATAGACAGATTACATTGAAACAAACTTTAAGTGTTAAGTGATGCTTACTGCAATACATCAGCGAAAACCAGAACAAATACGGTTAAGCCGTTTCTGAGATTAGCGATAACGAACGCACAGAGAAGCAGACAAAAATTGTAACAAATATTATTTTGTGCTCTATTGCGTTAATAAAGGCCAATAATAATATTTTTCTCATATATCGTTCATGTACAGAAATCGATTAGTTACAATTTTATTATATGTATAGATTTCATACTTTTTGCCTTGGTTAAACATCATACAAGTTAACTGACATTTTATATAGCCTATCATGTGCAAAATCCCGTGTTCTCACTACATACCAATTTTCACGAGGATCGGTCAAGCCGTTCTCAAGTTATAACGGGACATACAGACAGACAGACGGACAAAAATTTTCAAAATGATCAGATTGATGTCAGTGTGTCATAAAACGAATATTTATCATGAAATCTGACAAAAATGGAATATACAGACATAGAGACACTACAGATTTATATAGATAGATTTTATATAGTCTATCATCTGCGGAATTACGTGTTCTCCCTGCACACCAATTCATTAAGATCGGCCGAGCCGTTCTCGAGTTATCTCGAGACACACACGAAAATCTCAACAGATTTATACAGTACTATAGATTGATCAACTTCTGTGTATCTTTCCAGGTGGCCATCTTCACCATCAACTGCCTCTGTCTCCTGTTCTGGCAGTTCTCTCAGTTCATATTCCTTACGCAAACCGCGATATTCTTCATCATGGAGCAACTGAAGATCATCGACGTTAAGGCGTTGTCCATCTTCCTCCATTGTCACTTCTGCGGCCTTCACATGGCCGTTTTACTGCTTCAAGGGAACGACATGCTAAAGTCGTCCTTATATGCTTCGTTCTTCTTGGTCATCTCCGCTTACTGTCTCTTCTTCAGCTCCCTCCGCATTAAGGTCCAGAATCGAGTGGACCTCTGCATCGAGTGCTGGCTTATCGTGTTGAGAGTTCTCATTGTAATCGTCGCGTCAATTTATTTGAAGAAATCGATCAGTGACTTCTTAGAAGTTGAGGATGATGCACACGTTTGGGCAATTCTGTACTCGAAGTTTACCAACTTTAAAACGTTCCACACAATGATCTACACCTGCTCTGAAGTGTTTAACTTCCTGCCGTTCAGTTCCATCAAGAGCCTGTCCAAATCTTTCTTGATTCCGATCGTATTTATAAGCATCCTAAATGTTATCGAATATTGGACGAAAAGTGCGGAAGATTCGCGCCGTGTGAAAGAGAAGGCAGATCCGCCGGTGAAGTTGGAAAGAGAAGACGACGAGGACAGCGGGATAGAGAACAATGAGTCCAAGGTCGGCGAGAGGAAACCGAAAGCTGATTTGGACGTACTGGACAAGGAGCTCAGGTCTAAATTGGAAGATAAGGAGGAAACTGATGAATTGGTGGTTTTCTTAAGTCATTTGCAAGTGGAACCGGCCATTTTCTACAACATATCACAGTTAATTGTATTCGGTGTGATGGCTCTTCTGGTGATGAGGTTGAAACTACTCTTCGCTACGCAGTTGTGCCTTCTGTCGGGGCTGATATTCAATAAGAATTATTATACGTAAGTATCATTTCCGGTTACTCACACGCGTGTTTTTAACGTCTCTATTCCGACAAGAGACTTGGATCCTGCACGAATTTGTGTGCGTATTATGAGTTCTCCGTTATGTTTCCAAGGGGGGGTTAGGTTTGTCCAGCCGTATGTGACCAGAGTTGTAGACAGTGGCCTAAACTCCTCTCTTTGTGAGAAAATATCAGAGCCGAACATTGTGACATGGATTGTAATAATGGTGATAAGGCTATATGAGCGTATTTTTTTAGTCGACCAGGAAATGATGAGACAGATCCTTAATGGTAACTGATGATCACCATATAGAACTTCCAACGCATTGCAAGTCAAGGATAGAACCTACCAAAATTCACCACTGAACATACATTACTGAAGTAATAATGTATGGTACAGAGTCACGCTAACATCAACTGAAAGAGTCTGGTACCGTTACTTCTTCGGTTGGTCGGAAGGGTGCATAAAGGAGGAACACTGGGACGTCAAGATTTTATACTTTCAGGAGACTAACTAACCTTAAAATTAACGTTACCCAAGGAATATCTTTTAAATAAGCGTAAGAGCTGACCATGTATTAGCAGGTATGACCGTCCTTGTCACATAAAACACCTCACTATCAAATAAATATGATATTAAGCTCGCGGACATTATACATTGTAACTGTAACGGGTACTCACGATTTTTGCTTTTATCAAAATTCGTATCTGGCAGGAGTTCCTCAGTCTCGCCGGGACCGTGATCTTTGTTATGTAATTGGGATGAAATTTAGGTAAAAAAATCATGAGTGAGTGAGTGAGTGTTCCAGTTGTAATGTAAAACAGAAATAAATATTGGGTGAACTTTCAGTGTTCACAAGTCGTGGAGGAAGTACCTGCCGGTGTTTTGGATGCTCTGCATGGTCCCGGTGCTGCGTGCGCTCGTGTTGAATGTGTCGCACGAAATGTCTCACGTGGGTGAGTGGTTTGCGGTTTAGTGGTATGAAACCATAGACAAAAATTATATCCTGTGTAGTGTTATGACCCCTGGATATACAATTGACGAACCCGTAGCCGAGAGAGTGACCCTGCCGTGTTCAATTCCCGGCCGATACAGATTTAAAGATATACACATGGAGCTTCCCGGTGACTCGCTCTATCTAATAGTAAATGACGCATGAAAAGTTGTGCAGTAACTATCCCGTAATAGTATAAGTATCCCGTATGGACATACAGATAGACAGAGACATACATTTTTGTTTTAATGTTCATACCCGACAAACGAGCAGACGAGCCACCTGATGGTAAGTGGTAACCGTCGCCCATGGACATCAGCAAGACCAAAGGTATCATTGATGCGTTGTCGGTCAGGAAATGAGAAGAAGGTAAGAAAGAAAGTACTGGCTCTCAAGGCAGACTTCACGGAAAGACAATAATACCAGTAATAATATTAATGACTTCATATAATACTGATAACATACTCTTGCAAGAAGCATACTAATCAACCAGCATGGGATTGGGGGGAGTATTCTAGTACAAATATACTATATGAATGAGGGGAATGTTGACATTGGATGGCCTAAACATATTTTTTGGAATGTTTATTTGCCTGTTTGATCATATAAAGTATAACTGTAAAATCACTCCAGAGATTTACAAGATTCTTGTCATATTTGGAACTTATATACCATAGACACTCATAAACATAAATAAAACAAAGATAGAAGACATTATATATTTAAACAATCACATTTCACCTCAGTTATCGTGAGTACCCGTTATAGTTGAAACAACGGATCTCTCTGTCTGTCCCGTTAGGTGAGTTTAGCGATTACCCTCAAGAGGAGTTGTTGGAGTGGATCCGTAAGCAGGCGGGGCCGGGCGTGTTCGCGGGTTCGATGCCCGTGTCGGCCGCCGTGCTGCTGTCCACCAGGCGGCCCATCGTGACGCACCCCCACTACGAGAATCTAGAAGCGAGGTAACACCTCAATGAAAAATGGCTTCTTTCAATAACTTCTTTAACCTTTACTGCTATTCAAAAATCATTCTATTTTCTTGTCTATGTCTAACTTTCTTATCTTTACGTTTTTCTTAAGCCGCAGACCCTTGGAATATCTATACTAATATTATAAAGAGGAAACCTTTGTATGTTTGTACCGATTATTCGTTTATACTCACAAACTACTGAACCGATTTCAAAAATTCTTTCACCATTAGAATGCTACATTATCCCTGAGTAACATAGGCTACATTTATTAATAGATAAAATACGGGATCCTTGCTAAAACTTCAGTAACGCGAACCAATGTGTAAAAAAATTTGCTTTATGTCCTTTATAATGATAAAATTATAAATATATCTCAAAATGTTTAAAAATAAAAGTACACCCGTGAGAAGTCGGGGTGGGCCGCTAGTATAATATAATTTTTAAATTTAATGTCTACAATGGCATCAATATTTACTGATTGAAACGCATAAATGTAATGACATATTATTATGATAATTCCTATGCGGCGTGCGGCAACTGAGGGCGCGGCTCATGCGCGGGAGATTCGGGAGTCGAGGTAACCCTTCATACCGGGGCAGATACTCGAGAGGGTCAACAGAACAGCCTCCTGGTACCGGTGTCCTGCTGTTGAGCCCCACGCTTTGAATTAAGGCGGACAATCCAAACACTCGGTGCATGCAGCAGTCGCCCCCTGCTTGTCGGAAGGGCCCTGTGTTTTATATTATACGTAAAGGTGTAGCTCCCCCGTTATTACCGGTATTACCGGAGACCGAAGGGAGATCCGTGCCCCGCGATGCACAGATGAGTGATAGCCATGAACATTTTACAATTTCAGACAACGAGCCTACTCGGTGTACAAGGTGTACGGCAAGTTCAGTTCGCAGGAGGTGTACCGGGAGCTGAACCGGCTGAAGGTGACCTTCCTCGTCCTGGAGACCAAGTACTGCTACGGCAGGAGCCGGTGCGTCCACCCCCCGGTCCAGTTTGTTCACTAGATTGGGAAAACCACAAGTCTTGACACGCCCGAATCTGATTCATGGGGGTCAAAGTCTTACATTGAAAATGAAATCGGGTCAATTCTTCCTGTGGAAATGTTATAGACTCGTCTCGGTCGTTCACCGTCGATACGGTCAGTGACCACTAGTTGTTCAAGGTTCTGGCCTTCTTGTCTGGTGTTTTATCACTTAAGTAGCGATCTCTTCCAGACAAATATTAAATACTAGCAATTCGCATTCGCTTCGCTTCAAAGAAACCACGCCTTACGCGTAGAAATAGTACAGCTTTCTTTTACGACTGGGTTTTTCCCGTCCTGCTAATTACAAATTAATTGATTCATAACTTTTATATTTATGGACGGATTGCAATGGATCGAACTTTAAATATTAAGTGACGCTTACTGCGATACAATAGTGAAAACCAGAACGAAATCGGATAAGCCGTTTCTGAGATTAGCGGAAACAAACGCACAGACAAACAGACGAAAATTCTAACAACTATAGTTTTGGGTTATAATGCGTTTATAAAAAGGCCCTTAATAATAGTTTTTCTCATATATCCTTTATATATAGAAGGAATCAGTTAGAATTTTTTTATATATGCAGATTTAATTCAAATTCAAATTTCACTTTAACTACGCAGTGCTGTATGAAATCATACCATCCGTCATCTATACAAGATGACGTGAACAATCAATTGAAATGTCTTTGATTTTAATTTCAATTAATATAAACTTGAGTAAAGTTCTTTAAGCTAACAAACGTAATACAAACATGTCCGTTTGGGGTCCAGCACGGGTTGTTCATTCGAGGAGATATGGGACACTGAAGCGCCGGCGCTGGCATCGAACCCGCGCCTCTGCCGCCGGCTGCTCACTGAGCCGGTGGAGCACTTCTACCCGGTGTTCCGGAACGAGCACTACGCCGTGTTTCGGATACACGACATCAGTGTTCGGTGAGTGTTTCTAACTAAGAATGTATCCAATTTGATTAGATAAATAGTTTAGTTTCAAACTAAATTGCCCTAGTTTCAAAATTAGAGTTACCCGAGTTTCAAATTAAATAGACTTTTAACTAAAACATGACTTACGTTGACTGAAGCGTATTAAATGAAGACTAATCATTTATAATGTGACGGTTGTGTCAGTGAGTACCCGTTACATTTAAACATTAAATGGAATTAAATATTTCGACAAAAAAGTCTCAAAATATGAGTGTGTGTCTTTGATGTCGGAGTAAAAGCCGACACCGACTGGGACATTTCATTTCGGTATATTTGTCTCACGATACAAAATAATATTGTAACAAATAAACGCTCCCCCTTAACAGTCTTACTTTCTAACTATTGATCTGATGAAAGAGTTCATTAAACTTTAGAAAAATGCTTAAAATTAATAAAGGTTTTTTTTTATAAAGAAGATTAACGCAACCTTTTTTATTATTTGTGCTGTTATGTACTTCGTTGCCTTGTTTAATTTCTAAATTCATTCTTCACCCCTCCTTTTAGTATTGTAAAAAAAAAATAGGGTACAAAATATGTATTCGATTTGGCTTAAGTTCAATATATGTATGTGTAATGGGTAACATACATTAATTATAACGCTGTGAATACAAGTTTAAATAAATAAATAAATAAACTCGTACAAATATCACTCATATTTCAGTAAAGGAGCTCTACATTAACTCCACCAACTTTGAAATGAAAATAACCGAATTTCAAATTCAATTAATTACGTAGCGATCACATCGCGTTTGTCATTGTTAAATATATTGTATACTCACGTAAGTAAATAATTTATTCCAGATACATGCCCCGCGCGTTCGACACTTGATATTCGTCGCCGCCGGAGGGCGACCCCTAGCGGGCACACCGGGGACCACGCGACTCTATCGTCTTTTATGAACGAGTAATGTTATTCTCTACGGCATTTAGTTGTGAAATAGTATTATTAGTAGGAATATAAATTATTGTATTTTTTTTTTCAAATTATTCGTTAGTATAAAAATAATTATATAAGCCTAGTTATAGGTTCTGTGATACACGTAACAGCAAAAGGACTGGTTTGTACGGTTCAGAAGAGGAAGGCAGCGATGGACGCCATAACACCTGATTATGTGGAGATCGTGGAAAATACTGTAGGTATATGATATAATTGAAATTTTCCTTTTCATGTGCGAGTATTATGAAAGAAATAAACAACATGCTTCAAGTCAGTTTCACGAGACACTACTTACTTTCACGAGCTCAAATGTATATTTTAATACTGGACGGCTTTCTGCATACAACATTACTAATTTTGCAGCTCCGGTAGTTTGTCGCTTACAAACAGTACTTCATACTTTCTATGAAGTATTAAATATATATAAATATATATTTTTATGCTTCATATGCCGTTATATTTCACAATATAAAATACGTCCGCACACGTTCACTGACAAACATGGACTGGGCAGAACTACGGTGTGCGGGGTGAAAAAATAACATGATGAAAATATACCCTTGTAAATATCGATCAGTCTGTCAAAAGCATACTTATATATATTATATCGAATAGAAAAGGATTCCATTGTAAAGTATTATGCGATACTCCGTTGTAATTGCAGAAGTTGACGTTTTAATTCTTGGAAAATTAATTATATTACGATTCGATTCGATAATATCTTAAACAAACAATGATTGCACCGAGGAGTTGAACATTACGCTATTAATACTATTATATCTCGTATAAGATACACGATATGGGACCTTATGATAATTTATTGCTTAAATATAATTCGCTTGAAACGTATTTAGAGCATAATTGTTTATTTTCTTACAAAACCTAGTGCACGTCCAATTATCGAAATTCGATCGTAATCATTAATAACAATATGTTAAAAAATATATGTAACACAGCTCTTCAACGGCTACTAACCCAAAATAAATATCGGTTGACAACAGGAAAAAATAGTACTAACCTGTTTTCGTAACCTATTTATATGGAGGTGTATAAAGTATAATTAATCTCTTTTTGAAATTTTATTTCTTAATAAAACAGGTCTATCCCGCTGTTCTAAAATGAATGTTGAGTGCACGGACGTGTTGAGATGTGTTGTTTAGACATGTCCCAAGGTATTATTGTAACATATAAAATAATAAATTTGAAGTTATTTGCCTTAAACGTAAGTTGTTAATTTTAAGTCATTGTAAATTATTTATACTATTAATGTTCAATAAAATATCCAAAATATTCTTATAGACAATTGTTTTATTCATTCACAGCAGATTTGCGTTAAATAATATTTGCTTTATTTATATTAGATTATTAATTTGTGATATTTGACAACGGGCAATTAACATATTAAGTGCGTTCGAATTAGAGTCCTACGACAATACTTATTTTGCGTTCAAGTCGGCCAGGTTTCCGCTGTCTCATTCGTCAAATCTATTCTACATATTTTCTTATTTTTTACTAAACATCCACCTTTGATTCGCTTAGGAAAACCTACGCCTTATTAGGTACTATATTTTGTACCTGCATCAAAAACTCATGAAATAGAAAATAAAAGCTTGACATACTGAGACGCCGATACATACATTCTGGTTTCTAGAAGAGTAGCCAAGACAGGTTAATATATAAATAATAATCGGGGTTGCAACGGGCTGTGGCTAAATATCTAGACTTACCATACTACTTATAAACCTAAACATATTTCTCCCTACAAACCTCAAAATTCTTATGTCCATAAACCTAAAAATTCATTGCAAACAACTTGCATTTATCTGATAGTCAGCCAGTAAACATGGAACACTATACAGATATTCTCTAGCTTTTGGACCGTCAAAACCTGACAAAAGTGTATAAACAAACTTAAAATAACTTTGTTACCATTTTATACCATTAATACTTATGTTTCTGTCATCATATTTTTACATTTTACATCATATCTTACTTTTTTATCTGTCATACTGTTTATTTAAAGCAGTAATATTCACACATAATTTTTAATTCCGCTTCTGGCTGTATTTGTTTTTCCCAAATGTCCACTGGTAGAAAATCTTAGCATCATCTCCAGCTTTTTTATTATGTTCCTTAGATATAGTTAAGAATAAATAATTATAACAAAGTTTTTTGATGTAACAAACAATTATATTATTTCATTTTATATTAAAATACAAAGAAACGTAAAATTGTCAAACACAGTACAAGTTTAAATAAAATAGAATCCTGTACCTTTACAGATAACATAACTCATACTCTTTCACATATATGCATATAGGTTGCATATTATATATATATATATATATATATATAGATTCATGGAAAACTTGAAACATAATAACTGAAGATAAAATACTCTTCTGACGCTATGGATCACATAATTCATATCTCTCTATACAATCAATCAACCACCCAATTGGTAGTGCCTTAAAATGTTGCATATTATACATTGGCTCATAGAAATCTTTGTATATAATATAATGCGAACAGATAGCCAGTTTACTATTCTTCTTTGCATGATATGGTACTAATTTCTCAGAATCTGGAATTAACTCAGGATTTGGCACACGTCTTAGAACTATGCCTCCAGAATCAGTGATAAGCTTAGTTAAAATTGCTTTTGTCAAAACAAGATTTTTGGAAATCTCATACTTGGTGTTGAAGTTATGCAGGTAGAAGTGACAGCCATCAAAAAGGCCAGGTAGTTGTTTGTATTTATTGGAACGCGCTTTCTTGGGACCACCGTAAGACACAGAGTTGACTGCGATCACTTCGTGATTTTTGAATGGCTCCAGTTTTCGTTCAGTTGACTTCATGATCCATTGTGATGAAAGTATCCAGTTGCCATACACAATTCCTTGCAATACATCCAATGAAGACATACAAACCAAGGCATTGTCCTCAGTGTCGATGTCAACAATTAAATGAGTTACTTTTTTAGTAAATTTAGTTTCAATATGCAAGTTATTGTGATGTTTGCAGAGTAATTTCAACTTATTGTGCACTGTACGAAAGCTCGACACACAATAAACTCGTATATCCTCAAAGTCAAGCTCTGTATGTAGTTCTGCAATGAGTGTTTCATTGATACCTTGTGTTCGAATAACATTTTCCGCAGCTTGTTCCAAAATCTTCTTCAATTCACCTGTTGCTAGGTCCACTGGAGTCTCTCCTTTACTATTCCTCGCATATATGTCTGCACCATTTAAAACCAATTCTTCAATTATTTCTTTATACTTAAACCTTATAGCTTCATGCAATGGTGTTTCATTCTTTAGACCAGGCACATTTACTAGAGTGTTGAATTGGAGTAACAGTTTTACAAGGTCTAAGCGGCCATTTTGAACAACCTCATGCAGTGGTGTCCATCCTGCATTGTCCTTAGTATTTGTATTAGCGCCTTGATTTAAAAGCTCTGTCACCTTATCAATTTTGCCCTGACGGCAGGCAACATGTAATGCGGTTTCACCTTTGTTATTTCGCTTTTCAATAGCCTTATTAACTGAACTTACGTTTGAAGTCATAGTAGAGTCTAAATTATCGATTTTGTTGCCCTTTCCCTTTAATCTATTTGACCTAGCGGACACATTTTTATTTTCTTTGTCGCTTTGCTCTATACTATTGGTTGTCTGGACGTTTTTAACTTGTTTCACGCGTTTTCTGGTGCTACTTGAGTCGGATTTCGAAATTTGTAACACATTGGATGTGTGTCGAAAACCTTCAAACATCCTGTCTAATTCTTTAGCCGAATCTATACAATTCTGTAACCGATCATCTTTATACGTCTTAGATCCTTCCACGGGTAATGGTACCTTGCAAATGGGACAGGTTCTTAAATCTTCTGAATGTTCTGAACATATGAGGTGGAAGCATGTTCTCAAAATAACCGGATCTTTACATAGTTCTCCACATACGCTGCAAGTATAATCTTCTTTTAAAGTATCAAGCGCTTCTAAAAATGGCCCCACATTGGGTGTAGACATGGTTACACTTGGCAAACAACTAAATTTTATCTATATAAGATTATTTCATAGTTCGAAAAACCGGGAAAACGAAGCATTACAATACAAATTACTACAAAACAATATTAATATGACAGTATTCAAAATTTAAATATTTGCTATTGACAATTACTTACTTTGCCAGAGATCATACGCACACAGACCACAGATAAAATTTGAATTGTCGAACATAGACCATAGGCAACGCCAAACTTGATACTACGACTTGATTGGACTTGATACTAACATCGATCTAACTCATTTATATATTATATCTCTATCTTAAATTGATTTCCAATCCAATGCTAGCAACTGGATGGCAGCTGACATCTTTATATATTTTATTACACTTTCGCATGCTCAATTTCAACCTTACACATTTAAAAAATCATTATAAAACGATTAAATATATTTACCATAATTGAATAGCACATTTATGCTGACTATGTGTGGAATACAAATGCTTTGAGTGGTCCCAGTATATTAAATGATATAATGCAATATTTTTATTATAGTTCAGTTATGTTATATGTCAAAAATAAATATAAAAAAAAAAATATATAAAAAGAAACGTGAGTTGTAATCACAAACATAGACGGTTAAAAATAATTTTATATCGCTATTCATTGTGAATTAAAAAACAAGCACAATGAAATATATTAACAAAGTTTAAGATTAGTTAAATGAAAAGATTTCTTTTTTAATTACGAAAAATTATACTAAAACTTTAACACTGGTGCTCATCTGATTTCATCATCACAACCCGCACCCTAAACTTGTCCTAAATCAATTACACATACATTTTTTATTTATTATTAGTCTTACTGTTTAGAAATAGTGAAGAGAAGCTGTGAGTATGTACATGTCTTACTAAGCATATTTATGTATTTATACAAAAGTTACATATAGTCCACACGTCTGTATTAGAGTAATATATAAACATATGCTTGCAAACTTTGTGTTTAGAAACACACATATTTTTTTTACATAGAATAAGTTAATGATTACCAAAAATCCTACCTGGTGGAAAATGATGAAGTCTAAGGTGTTGAACGCACTAACTTCTAAGAAAGCGGGAACATCGACGCCGACAAGTTACTCCAGTCCTTTGTAGTTCACAAAATAAATGATGACGCAGATCGCGCCGTCCGTACAGATGGTACGTTCTTACGTAAAACAGGAAACCCGCCGCACGTTGAGTTGTTCGATGGAGAAAAGGCGATGGGGGAATTATTTGAAACAATTTTTGCGCTCACTCTCCAAAATATATTGTTACGAAGCTTCTCGAAGGATAGCCGAGAAGAGAAAATTAGCAGGCTTACGAAGTTTCTGGAAGGCTGGCCGACCCTTCCAGTGAGAACAATGGAGGCAATAAAAGTTAAACCCAGGTAGTAATAAAAACTACCTAGGGCACGTCAGGCCAATCTCGCCATTATGCTTTAGGCAAACGGGTGAGATTGGCATACATTGCCGAAAGGTTATTTACCTGACCTGCTATTGTTATTTCGATTTCCGGGAACTGTTGCTATTGTTGACTTCCACGAAGGCTGTAGAAGGATCTGAAAGCCCGGAAATCGATATAAATAGCGGGCAGGGTCGGCCACGGGACATTCGGTTTCCGAATACGAAGTGAAGAGTTCTCTACCTACGAGGCGAATAACTGCAATCTACGAGTGCAACTGCGATTGTAGAGTGTGTGTGAAGTGAAATAAAGTCTCTGCAAAATTACTTTGGCATTTTACTAACCTACGGATCCTGACAAGTAACAATATTCTAAAGAAGATCGAGAGGCTGGCAACCCATCACCTGTGCTCAAGGCTTTGCAGATTGGTTTCGACCAGATCTCGGTCACCAACACAGAGTACATTTGATCACCAATGAGCCTCTTTGCACGCCCCTCTATCGAGTCCAACGAACATAAAAGCATGTACATGCATTACTGTAATATACTATGTAAAAGAATCGTGACGATCTAAGTAAACATTTTGGCGAGCTTGCTCCATTTCGCCAAGTATCTAAAATATTAGGATATTATCAGAGATAAGGGATTTTTATTCTGAGCGTCGATTTACCCTGCTTTTGTATATATTTATTAATATAATTTTACTTTAAAAGTACATAAACCGAGAACATCGCATAATTCGATGTATAATGGTGAAAAGAAATCAAACAGTCGCATCACACAAAACATCTAAAGTACCAAGTCCCAATTTGCCAACAGCTTTGGGTAAGGCAGTCAATACTGTAACACACTAACAATTCGCCTGGCTAGTTCGTTTGTTCGTATGTCGCAAATTTTATTATCATATTGTCCCTTCGGATTTGAATAATGCATGCAGCTCCAATTTCTCAAAAATCTCAATCCAATCCACTCCTGGCCTTGCCTCAAGTTATTGCAGGGACAGTAACACCTAATCAGGCGCCCTAAGTCAAGAGTGGGCTGTTTACATAAAGTATCGACAAACAAACAGACGGGCAGTCTGAGGATGAACGATCACTGTGGCATATGAACCACGATAATTACGAGAATTCGTCATTTTGAGACCTACTCAATACTGAGAATTAGTTCTACGTCTAAAACAACTATATCATCAGTTACATCAGTACGTTGGCTTCAAAGTTAAAGGCCGCGAACCCAGTCTAAACTATTATCTAAGCAGCTACCCTTATTTCGCCGAGGAGAAAATTCAATAAAACAACGTATTAGGTATTAAAAATATTTTTTTCTAAGATATTAACTACTTAACTGTTTATAGAAAGATAAGATTCACGACTAGAGATGCTGTAAACAAGACCAACGCAGGCGCCGATATAACACCCGCTCCTTTCATATTTATCAACTGACAGCTGTCAAGCGTACCATTGATAATGCTGCGCTCGAAATTGAGCGGGATCGTAGCATATGGATAACCTTTCAGTGTGTCTATGGTCGCTAAACTTTTCGTGTTATTGTGGAAAATAACATCCTGTTGATGGTTAAAGGGTCCGTACATGGAGAACATGGCACTATGGAAGGGTTGTTGTTTGCCGAATAACTGGTCGAATTTTGTGAAAACATTTATAATTTCGTGCCGACGTATGTCAGCAATATTTTTAGCGACAAAAATATGGCCGATATTGGACCAACTGATGAAGCAGTACTTCGTGTTTTCTTCTGGACACACCGGTAGTAAGTCTATTAGATGGCTCGCCCAAGCTTCGTTGATCTGATTTGCTGAAAAATAAATATTATTATATTACTATCGACCACTATAAACCAATAGTCTCATTGCACTAGTCGACGAAGGCTAGTTAAGCTTCATGTCTATGGTTTGAACCAAGACACTTCGTTCAAAAACGTTATGCGTTATGATATAGCGCGTATCCATTGTAACGGAAAATAGATCACGATATGTGCGCATACGCCATAATATATATATATATATATATATAACACACGACTCGAGAACATATTATCTGTTACATAAATGTCTGCCCCGGCCGAGAATCGAACCCGGGACCCCTCGCTCGGCAGGCAGGGTCATTACGAACTGGGTTCTGGGTTCGTCAATATATGTAATAAGTGGTCACCACCAACACTGACATTGTTAATTGGCTCATCTTTCAAACATTGTAGAAAAATCAATAAATATTAGTGGAACAGGAGGGAACAAACTATTTCCGTATAAAACATAAATATTAGGTAAAACTCACCTTTATACTTTTTAAAAGTGCCCATACTTATGAAAATCACGTCACTGTTACCTTCAACAAGAGACCTCAGGGCCGAAAGCTCTCCGTCAAAGACTATTTCTCCATCTTTATAACAACTGCCCGTATACTTGTCTATGAAAGCCTTCGACATATTCAATTTTTCTATGCCAGGAGCGCATATTTGGCTAAAATAGTTGTGAGTGCCTTCGCAATTAATGTCTTTGGTTTTTAAATAATGTTCAACTGCATGCCATGCTATGCCGTCGTATCGTGGGAAGGCGGCGCGTTTCCCGCGTAAATTCGCCATCTTTGTTATTCCACTGTCTTTTCTGACGTAAGCCACGACTGTATTCATTTTTTCTACGATTGGTGTCGCTTCGTATAGAACTGGTTCTAAATTATAATCCCTGTGAAAATAATATAAATACATTTAGTATGACATATCAGCAGTTTAAAAAACTTTACACAAAATAATAATTTATTATTATCTTTATATATTATTTATTTATGTATGTATTAGCTGACCCGGCAAAAGTTGTTCTGCCATATATATTGTTTATTATACATCGCTAATTATAATAATTTTACTAAAAATCAATATCAATCCCTTAACGCAATATTTTTTGCTATCCCATCTTTAGCTAACACAAACAAAATTTATGGTTTGCACACTCGAGAGCATGCCACGTATAATTGTCCATGTGAAAATAACACTGAAATAGTAAAATGATAATTGTAAACGTCATTATTACGATCGATGCACAAACAATAATAATAATGGCCGAAAACTGTAGGCAGTGAGAAAAGAGATCTCATCCCTACTCCGTGCTGTTTACTGGATCAGAAGTAACACCGGTAGACGCCTGGTGGGGGATAATTAATCAGTTATCGACCTGGGTTGAAAATTATTGAATTACTAATACCGCTATTAAAAATAGGGGTTGTTGGTGAAGGGTGAAAATTTTGGGTTGTATGTATTTTTAATGCCACATCATAAAAAAATAAAAATATTTTTTTTTCCCAAAAAGTAAAAAATAAAAATTTGGGGTGAACCACCCTTATCACTTAGGAGTATAAAAATTAGATAACAACCTATTCTCAGACCTACTGAATATACATATACAATTTCATCAAAATCGGTCAAGCCGTTTCGGAGAAGTATGGTAACTAATATTGTGACCCGAGACTTTTGTATATTAGATATTCACATGTGTTTATCATCATCACTGTTACAACCACATTGTTCCACTAAACAGAGGGAATAGAGCCATTGTATTCATATTTATGTATAAATGTATCGTTCTATTTTTCATAATTGTTTTATATTATGCCTTTCGTATAATGGCACGCCTCCTCAGTTTCTTATTTTCGCTATGTCCTCCGCCCAAAGCCTGCCTCGAATTGACCGCTCATTAGCATTAACACCTGTTGCAACAGCTATTAGGAGCTTAACTTTTTTTTATTATATTCTAACTTAAGTGGACATGTTTTGACGACCACCCTTCGAACTACATATTACAATGTATAAGGTGATATAAAGGTAAATTTTATATTACCTAACGGCAGGGAGGAGCAGGTCGGTGGCTGCGGTGACGTCACAGGCGCCGTCCCTCACGGCGGCCAGGCAGCGGCGCGCGCTGGGCTCCACGGCGCACTGCAGCGGCGGCGTTACACCGTACACGGCGCCGGCCTCGCTCAGCCACTCGCATTTGTTTTTCTCCAACAGCGAAGTGGTGCACAGGGTGATGTGTCTGCAAGACGAGTGCACGTGAAGGATGGACGTAAGGAGAATCATTGCTGCTGTTAAAAAAGTGTCCATCGAAAAGTGTTCCATTAGCGGCGCAATTGTCGCAAGAAAGTGAATTACAAAGAAAGCGCTGGAAGTTATCATAGTAAGATAGGGAGTAAACAAAGATAAAGAACGCAAAAATAACATAAAATATGAACATAAAATATGACATCTGTCACGTAAATGTCTGCCTCGCTCTGGGATCGAACCCGGAACCCCTCGCTCGGCAGGCAGGGTCACCACCAACTGGGCTATGGGGTTGTACTTAGCAGGTAGTTAGTCATAGCTTAGGATTCCTGTATTATTGAAACCCTTAAAAGTTGATTCTAGAAGGATAGCTAGGAAGATACAGCCTTGGCCAAAAGTATTAGGCACCCCCAATAAAGTTACTGCACATCTGTGCTAGGTGAACAACGAGTAATATTCTTTTTTTAAAGGATTACCGGTATAATGACACGCTATTTAAAACAAATGGGCCGCATATTTGGTGGTCATAAAACATCTGGTGCATCAATAATAAAATATTCGTTTTTTCTTGGTCGTTTATTTGTAATATTCGGTCAGTCTGCATTTGGAAATCATAGTGTAAAGATCGTACATTTGTGGTTTCGTGATTAAATTGAAAAAATACTGAACTAAAAATGCCAAAACAATACGAAATTCGTTTCGAAAATCGTGTGAGAATCCAGGTTTTAGACGAGCAAGGAAAGTCGCAAAAAGAAATTGCGAACTTAGTAAAATGTTCGCGATGCGCAGTACAATCCGCTATCAAACGGTTTGCGGAGACCGGCACTCACGCAAATAAACAAAAACCGGCAGAAAACGAGTTACTACAAGCCGTGAGGACAGGAAACTTATCCGTGAGTCTTTGAAAGACAGAAAAAAAACTTCTTCGGAGCTAGCTGCGTCTTTAACTGAAGAGTCCGGAAAGCCGATCAGCACTCGAACGGCTAGAAGGCGGCTAGTAGAAGCAGGCTTAAAGGGCTGCAAAGCCAGGAAGAAGCCGTGGCTTTCAGAAGCGAACAAAAAAAAAACGGCTTGATTGGGCTCTGAGACACCAACATTTGACAGAGACGGATTGGTTTAACGTTCTCTGGTCTGACGAATCCAACTTCGAGGTTACTTTTATTAATTATTTTATTACACAATTACAATGATAAATTTTGTAGTACTCTTCAAATTAAAATGGTATAAACTTTTTTAATGTGTGCTATTTTTTTGTACTTTACAGGTATTTGGAACGCCAGGTGTGACGTTTGTGAGGCGACGGAAAGGCGAAGAATATCACCCAGATTGTGTAGTCCCGACCATAAAACACGGCGGAGGCAGCATTATGATTGGGGGCTGCATGGCTGCGGATGATGTCGGCGAAATGTTCATATGCGAAGGTCGTATGAATAGTGAAAAGTACATTAATGTACTAGAAACAGCATTAGTGCCTTCAATTTCAAGAATTTTTGGCGACGCAAATTCAAATGGCGTTTTATTCCGCCTTGCCATAAATCAGCGACCACGATGCGTTGGTTTGCGGATAACAGTATTGACTTGTTGGATTGGCCTGCCCAGTCTCCGGATTTGAATCCAATAGAGCATTTATGGGGTGTTTTAAAACGCAAAATCAAAGAGCACAGCATAACATCCAAAGCTACATTAAAAAACGCGTTGGTACAAGAATGGGATGCAATATCCCCAGACGTGTGCCTTAAACTTGTACGCAGCATGCCTCAGAGAGTTGCTGCTGTAATAAAAGCCAAGGGTGGTCCAACAAAATATTAGTTTTTTTAATATTTATTAAGGAAATAAAATTATGAAACAACCAAAACTAGTTTTATTTTTTTTATACCCGAAATATGCAGCAAGTTGTAGGGTGCCTAATACTTTTGGCCAAGGCGTAGGTGGAGCGTGACCTATCACTGCGTACGAGTACCAATGGAAATTAACTGGTTTAAGCCAGCTCCAAAGTGAAGGTGACTCACCGCGGTGGGTCGCAGCCGCTCTGGCTGTAGGCCTCGCGGAAGCCCTGCGCGGAGGCCAGGTGGTCCAGCGGCGTCTTAGCTGGCTCCACGGGAGTCGCCGGCTTCCGCAGCTCCAGCAGCGCCGCCAGAGCTCCTCGCCAGTGCACGTCAGTGAGAGTGGCATCTGTCAGGGAGCTCACCAGCTGAGCTACTGATTCTGCTGCCTTTCTGTGGGCGACGGGTGACATTTTAAAGATTTTGACGATCGATGTTCTAGTGACCAGTAGGGATGTATGGAGCTCCGTAACCGAATCCAATAAAAAGTTTCGAAGAATTTCGGGTAGGGGTAGAGTCTGAATGAAACATGTTACGACAGGTTTTCACTGTCGCTTTTATCTTTACACGTTTTTATTATTTGATTTTTAAGGTTTTTAAATAAAGCACGTTATGACTGGTTTAGGCTGAACGAGCCGATACATTAGCCGCGTCGTTCTCATTTTGGACAGTTTTTATTATTCAATTCAATTTGTATTTGCTGTGATTATAATAAATACCACATTAAACCTAGAAACGAAGTCAAACTTTGTAAATACATTATGTATTTTTTCCAAGTCGTAGAGCATCTAATATCCGTAACCGAAATTATCCGTAACAATCGGATAATCCGAAATTTCATATCCATACATCCCTAGTAGTAACCGAAGAAAGATTGCAATTTTTTTATTTAACTCACTCCTGAAGGAGTTCAATTTGTAAGTGATGAAACATAATAAGATTCTATTACCGTTTAAACGGAACTAATTTAACTTGAAGATCATTTTTGAAGCTAAATTCATCCAAATGGAATGGAAAATACTTATTTGGAATATGAAATTCATAACAAGTTACAGAGGTCGTGGATTACCTCTTGGCGATGACGACAGGCCAAGGTCTCTCGAGCCAGACGCACGGCTCCGGGTTGTGCTCGAGCGGCTGGAACGAGCCGTCGCGGCACAGGTACGCGAACGGCGCGCCGGACGCCACGCCCGCGCGACCGTTCAGCTGCAAGTGACAAAGTTTACTCACAACGGGCCCTTATCCGGTCAGTTAACCGGACGTACGCAATATGGAGATTAGTCAATTGACTTTTAATTTATATTTCTTATACTCATATAATACTCAAGACAAATTCAATGACATGATACATGTTAACATTTGTATAATACATACAAAAACACTGCGAACAGATCGTGATATTATCTGTTGTTTCCCTTCATAATTTTCTGTATTGTTTTCTATGATCGCTTAAAATATAGCAGACAAAAGACAAAGACAAGAGCAGAAAAAAGGCACAATAGAACAGAAGATACACCAAGTAGGTTGAGACGTATCGAGATGATATTAATGATAAGTTAATGACCACACATTTCAGCGGTTTCTTTTATTCTCATAACAAAACGTTGCATAATGGTGCCCCCCCTCCCACCAGATTATTTGGTTGAGAGCCAGCCCGATCCCAACCGATTCATACTGGACCGGACCGAATCGAACAGGCAGGTTTTTTTTTTGTTAAAAGCCGACAAACGAGCAGACGAGCCACCTGATGGTAAAGGGTCACCGTTGCCCATGGACATCAACAACACTAAAGGTATCACTGATGCGTTGTCGGCCAGGAACTAAGAAGAAGGTAAGAAAGGTAACGAACAGGTTCGATCCGGACCGAATCGAATGAGCCAACATTCGAGATCGACCACGTGCACCGACCCCGAAATAAGCAGCGACGTCGTCCCTCGTCGACCACACCACGTCCCCCGCGCCGTCCGCCAGACAGGCGAGCGCGCCGCTGTCGCCCCAGTAGCGGTCGGTGGCGGAGCACGCGGCCGACGCGCACGCCGCGCACAGCGACGGGTACCGCAGCTCTGGACGGACGGACGGGCGTTATTATCGAACGATACGCGACCACGGCACGCTGTACACGTCGTCAATGGTGGTTCTAAAAACTAAATAAATGTTTCCTCTACGTGCTATCAGTTTATTTGTCAACTTCATCTCGTCTTGCATACGCAATTAATTAGATTGAATCAAATTGTCCGTGGTGACAGCGGATCTCTGCTGAATGCAAAAGGCTACGATCTTAGGCTAAGTGCAGTGTGGTAGGCCTTAAAGAAGATATTTGGTGGCAGTGAACTTCCGAAGTCATTATTGTAATCCACGACGGTATTATGCTGAGCTGTGATCTAGGCTCACGGCTGCGGAGCATAATAAGCTGGCCAAGTGGATATTGGCACACTTTTGAAAACATTATGAGGCGCTCTGAAGTGGAATCAAGTGTCAAGATTTTCTCACGACGTTTTCCTTTACTGACGCAACTGATCATTTGTGATAGGGACGTTATGGATATGAAATTAGGGATCTGGATACGGATACGGATTCGGATATATGAATAATACTTTATCGGTTGCGATTACGGTTACGGATATGAAATTATTGCAGCAACCTCCAAAAGACACGACCGCGTGCCATCACATTCGCTGATCGGCCGATTGCATTACTTGCGGCGGAATTTAGCTCGATGTCAGGTTCGATGATGAGGGTAGAACCTCCAAATCTTGAGACAAATGAAAACGTTCACCGGACAATCAAGACTGACGAAATCACTCACTGAGCTCAGCGTCACGCGCCGGGTCGGGCACCCAGGGGCCCGCTTTGCACGCGCGGTTGAAGAAGCGCGCCACCGCACTGATGCGGTTCTCGCTGAGGCTCAGCGTGGGGTGACACGACCGCGTTATCACCAGTGACTCCAAGTACTGGTGCCAGACATATACATAGATATACATTCCAGTATCACAACACGCATTAACAAAAAAAATATTGTCCCATAGAATGTTTATATGGAAAGTCGTTTAGAAAGCCGGATGGCCAAATCGTTGTAGCGATTGAAGTTCGCATCTGATGATTCTTATTTTTATTGTTATTTCCTGCTGCGGGTCGGTTCAAGTTTCAATCAAATAATAACTACAAATACCCAACAATATACTTAAGTAAATAATATGTGACAATGTAAGGTATGGCAAGGTAACAATCTAATTTAAATTTTTCTCAATAATTCCTCTGTGTAAATCAGTCTCCATTAATTAACATTACTGGCGCGTCCCAAGCAGAAAGAGACGAAGCTATGGAAGAAAAGAATGAAGATAGTTAATTTAGGTTGTTACAGATCAGCTGCAGCAATTTTATATTTACTGAAGATATGGAGAACACTTTTACTCTGAAGTGGAACAAAATCCTATAATCGTATCTCCTATTTCCTAGATAAATACTTATAAAACTCACCCCGGACAAAGTGTCGCTGAGTGGCCGCAGATCATCGAGCCCAACCCCAGGATGGCATAGCGTCGTGTTCTGCAGCACTCCGCGCACAGACGACGTGGTTTCCGGGAGTATCCTGCGATTGACCACTGCTACTACGCTTCTCTCGAACGGTCCTGAATACGAGGGTCAGGTTACCATAGAATGCCAATTTTCTTAGCAACAGAACCGTGTTAAGCCCAAAGTCGACAAGATTTATTCCTTTTGCTTTCTTCTAAAATTCATGAGCTTCCAAGCTTGGAAGCGGAGTACATTAAGTTTTTATCGTTAGACAACGTTATACCTTGTCGTAGTCCGTCCAGGCGGTTTATGGATATGCACAAGCTGAGAAAGAGATGCAGACCAATATAGAAATATTGTGACAGATGTACATTTTTTTACACAGAATAAGTTAATGCTTGACAACAACCCCACCTGATGGAACGTGGTGATGAAGCCCAAGATGTTGGACGCACTAACTAATAATAGCCTATTCATTCTCCTTTTGAAGACTCCCACTTCGTAATAGCCGGGAACACCGATGCGGGCAAGCTATTCCAGTCCTGTGCAGTGCGCACAATGAATGACGACGCAAACCGCGGCGTCCGTACAGATGGTACGTTCACTACATAAGGATGGATACCCGCCGTACGTCGAGTTATTAGATAGAGGAACTGCGACAGGGGAATTATTTCAAACAATTCGTGCGTACATTAATTCATACTCAGTGCATTGTCTTTTCGCTGTGTATTTAGCTCAAAATAAAAATTAATAAATAATTTTTTAGTTTGTTTGTCATTCAGCACAATTTACAACATTTCTAATTTAACTCTGATTTAATAGTTGAAATTTAAGTTAAATATTTAACTCACTCTGTCTGTCTCTCAGCTCGTTGGTGACAAGGACGTCTATATTCGCCCATTGCGCCGCCACCAGATCTTCGGGGCTGAACACTCCGAAGTCCACTGTCCTTTTTGCTATTCTTCGGAGGCAGTCGAGGCTGGAAACAGATAGACATTGTCATGCAAGCTACCAATATTATAACATTATGAACGTAGAAACTTGACATACATCATCACCATTACAACCTATATAGTCCCACTGCTGGGTTCGGGACACCTCTCACAATAAGAAGGCTTAATGCCATAGGCCGTCACGCGGGTCATGCAGGAGTTGGCAAAACTTGCGATGCATTTTTAAGTATTCAAAATAAAATGAGGGTACTGAAAAATAATTATTATCTAAAAATAAATTAATAATTAACCAAAAATAAGTAAGCAAAAAAAAACAGTTCATTTTTTATGTAACTATTCGAAAAACGAGCAGACGCGCAGATGGTAATCGGGCACAATCGCCCATAAACTTCAGTAACACCAAGACATCACCGAAGTGTTGTCGTCCGTCAAAGACCCGGGGACACGTATCACTAGTATAACACGTTTATTCACCGAGTGGAGTAATAAACAGCAAAATTCCTTGGAATAAAATTTCGGATGGCAGTAGACATACTCGCCTGCATATCACTTATGAGAGCTTTAGGGTGAAAGTTTCAGATTTCTTAACTTTCTTGTTATTTGGGGGCCAATTCTAGCCTCAATACCAAATTTCAGTTTTGTAGGACTTTTAAAAGCGCCCTAGGGATTAGGGTAGGGTAGGGTAGGGGAGTTAGCCAGTCAGTTATTTATGTGACACACAAATGTTTGTTTTTGGATCGTCGGTGTTTGTGGAGTTTCGTTTGTGTGTCATAGTTACAGTTGATAAAAAACCATCCTCGTGCGGCGTTGAAAGTGTGTGTGTTTATTGTTATTTGTTTGTACTATTAAGACAGGTGATAAATAGTATTTACACACACAATAGTTATCCCCACTGTGTTTATATATATTTTTCGTTATGTTCTCACATTCTATAGCAAATATTATAATACACACATAAGCGCGCGCTCATACGTTGTCGGCCAGAAAACGAGAAGGTAAGAAAAAAAATACTGGCTCTCAAGCCCCCAGCCGGAACACGACGAGCCGTTTGGCGGTTGACTCGAGCAGGAGTGTGGTAGCTAGCCAGGCAGATTTCATGGAAACATAATACCAGTAATAATGTTAATGACTTAATAGTAATACTGATAATATTAACAAAAAAAATTTTGCGTAGCCCTACCACCAAGCGGGCCGGCTTCTGTCGCCTCTTACGACACCCTGTTTTGCCAGCATGGGATTGGGCATTATTTTAGGCCGTCCCAATACTGCCAAATTTATTATTTAGCGTTGAGTATGTTACTTGTTTTGTCGTTTCAACATAACTCACCGGTCTGTACCTAGCACACATTCCACCCCGGAGTTTTCCTCGTCAAGAGTGGGACAAAACTTGACGCCGCGTTTGTAAGATCCTCTGCCTTCCACGACACACAAGCGCACTGTAAGAAAGTAATTATACTGTAATAACGGATCATCAATGAAAATGCGAGATATGAATAAGTTTTACGTATTTGCGATGGATCTAGCAGTTTTGGAAAGCTTTTTAAGAAGAGGGTCATGTTTCGGTTGCAGTTTCGAAGAGTAAGTTGACAAACGAGATCGATGCATGGATGCATTTCGTTCAAAGAATTGATATAGCCATTCAAAGAGGGAATGCTGCAAGCATTATGGGAACCTTGCCCAAAGACAATGATGCTACAAACTTTTTTTTGGGGGTGTTTTTTCTTTTTCTATTTTTGTATTTATTTTTCGTATATATGGATATTTTGTATTACTATTGTCATATGTATAATTAGTTATTACAAACGGGACATGTTTCGTTTGCAGTTTTGAAGAGCCAAGGAGGAGGTTACTGATGTCCATGGGCGACAGTATCCACTTCCCATCAGATGCCGCGTCAGCTCAATTGTCGTCTAGTTACATAAAAAAAAGAAAATTAGTCATTTTGTGGTATAAACGGTAAACCATATGAATCATCTCGTCTTAAAATAGCTAGAAAAAAATAATAATAATATACTTCCTACTACTGTTTTTACACAACAGATGACCGACATCTATTGTATTTAAACATTTGCATGTGAATTGCAGGTGTCACCTTTTTTTATGCACGGTAATATACAAGTAAATGTCCAAGGAAAACCACACCATCTGGTCAATTACCACTAATAATCTTTCCGTGTATTTGCAATGACTTTTCTGTCCGACGTGATTGACATTAATTAGAACAATATGTGTATTTCTCAATGAATGTTTATTTGTATGGCTACGAATGACACACACGTCGTATTGTATATATCATGAACAGAAGCGCGAACGATTTCACAATTATGAAGATTGACGGAATTATTACGATGATAATAATGTGTGGGGTAGATATTTATATAGCAAGTACATATTTGTTCCGCGTCACGGGTGTTTGTAACGTCATATGTGTGTACCTCCACGCCGTCAGCAACACGAAATTCTAGTGCGGGGTTGTGACTGTGTGAGCATTTATTTTTATCTGTTTATAATTGTCCCGCTACTAAACTCGTAGTTACGACTGTAAAACAGATACGACATCGCCTAGTATTGTATTAAGTGGTAGCTGCAGTCCACCCAGAAAAAAAAACACTTAATTACCTTCAGAAAACATTCAGTGTATAAGCCGAATCTGGAATTTTGTGTCAAAATCTTGAATGGCTAAACGCTTTTTTTATTCTATGGAACGGGTTTCGAATGGTTTTTGACATAACAGGATAGGATAACATATTGAAAATCGGTCATCGTGGTATTTCTATTACTAGTAGGTTCCCATTTCGATTTTACTAGTAATAAAATGTTAAAACATAATGCAATGATGTAAGTGACCTCATGCTTTGTTTGTCGAGTTATTTATATAAAGTCCTTTGCCCTTCCAAAACCTGTCTTACTGGAGAGCTCAATTGAGGTTTCCAAGCCGCTCTAGAAAGAGAAGACGTATTCTCCTCTGACAGTGCGAGGGTTGCAATAGCTACTCCATTACCCTAGCCAAGTATTGGGGAATAATATACATCTTCAAGAACATTGTAAGAACTCTCAGATATGCCAGGTTCTTAATTGAAGTACAAATACATTCTAGCAGCACGTATATATGAAAGAGAATGTATATTTGTATGTATGTTCGCTTAAAACTCGAGAACCGTTAGCCCAATTTATATGAAACGTAAGTTTTATTTGTTTATTCGTTTTTTTAAACATTAAACAAAAATCATAAACAATATTTTTTTTATTTACGTATTAAAATGGTAGATTTTTTAGGTGAAGCGCAGCGCACCAGGCACTAGCTTGTCTTTGATAAACAAAGGCACCTGCGCGAAGATCGACATTCAGTTAAGATTAAGGATTTGAATTTATTTCGGATAATTTCAGTTACTAATATAAGATGATTTAGGACTTGAAATAAAGATATAACATATTTACAAGGTAGCAATTAGACTTTATTTCTAGGTATACAAATACAATAGGTTTAAACATTAAATCATAAACACAGTTTAAACGTAAGAGCGACGGGATTAGTGTATCGGCTCAGCCGGAGAAAACCTATCGTGTCGTGTTTCATTTTGACTTTTTTATTGGATTCGGTTATGGTTTCGGATATATTTTTATTTCGGATATCTCATAGTTTCGGTTACGGTTACGGAGCCCCATAACGTCCCCGGCACAAACCAGTGGACCGCTATCGATAGAGCCGGCCCACATTGACAAGTTGTAATATATATAACTCAACTGACAATAATGACGTAAGCTTTGAAAACCTTGGGACAACCTGGTCGTTACTGACATTATCATTTTCCTCATAGTTATATGTTATGTAAAGCATAAATTGTATAGAGTAACGAATTACTGGTAGTGCGAAGCTTGTATGTCACTTAAGTGTTAATGATAAGTTAAACATCTTCTTCTGATTTAAATACTTAGCGATTATTGAGGGGCTTTAATATTAACAAAATGTTAAGTAAACGCTCAAATCACATTGGCCCGTATTATGCGGCCTAGGATACTCAAAATATTGATAATAACGATTTGTTGTAAAGAGCAAATTTTATCTGCATTATAACGTAATAAACGTGGAATTAGAAGAAAGAAGAAATTCAAAATGTTACCTTATAAACACATTATTTTTTTTCCAACTCCTAAATCATCCAATATCCGTAACCGAAATTATCCGAAACAACGAATCTGATAATCTGAAATAACCGAAACCGGTAAAAAATTATTCATTTATCCGTATCCGTAACCAGATCCGAAATTCCACATCCATACATCCCTAATACTAGTCACTGAAGACTTCACCGACGCGTTGGCAGCCAAGAACCTTATTACTTGCTCTCCGACCCTGCAACCAACCACGACGTTGTTCTGAAAGGTGGATGAACTGAGCCGGCACGCAATTGGCCAGCTTGACAGTGTATGGCCTTCCTTAAACCCTCTCATTGTGAGAGGACACCCAGGCGTGAGACAATTAAGAATCGTAGTGCTGAGGAACCGAAACTCGTAAAACGTTAACATTAAATACGAGTTAACGAAAAAGAAGTCTAGTTCAAACAGGTCTTCGAGAATGAGGAAATGTCCGAAAGAAGATCCGAAACAGAAGTCTGTATACATCCTTAATTGAAACTATGTATAAAGCAAAAAGTATTTTTATTGTGAAAAATATACCTACGACTGTGCAGGGGTTTTGCCCAAATACTGGTCTGTGAGTAGATTACGCTTAATAAGTGTCTCAAACAATGACGGATTTCTTTAAGAATTCCCCATCTGAGGAACCTGTATCTGAAATGATAAACTGCCGCATGATGTCATAACTTTACCTTTAAAGTTTATTATGCCTTCTCCGAAATTAATGGGTGTGAGGAAATCTGATTTAACGATGCAGTGCGTCGATTCTTGCTACGGTTAAAAATTTATTAACTAACTATGAAAATAACGATTAGGTTTTAATTATTATATTTTTACATAAAATAAGTTAATGCTCGACAACAATCCCACCTGATGGTAACAGTGATGAAGTCTAAGATGGTGAACGCACTAACATATAAAACTTATTCACTCTCGCCTTGAAGACTCCCACTTCGGGTTTCTTTGGGGTTTTTGGTAGGCTAAGATATTAGAAATAAATTTTCATCATTACGTATAACATAACATATGTTATTGTATCTATAATTTACGGTCTTCCTAAATCAGCGATATCTTCCAAGCAACCATTGACTGAAATAATTGGATTGAACTTTGAACAAGTAATATTTTGTGTACCAAATGTTGAAATAAAAACTCTACCGAAGTACCGAGGTACTATAAAAATCTTTTTTTTTTTAATAAATTTTAACCTGCGCGGATTCGGTTGAGGTACCCTAATTTCCAGTAATGGCTAAAATGTTCATTTTCGTGTTATGATGATCATGTGCTGACCTTCCTTAATGAATATACAACATTTTAACCCGCAGCAGCAGACAGATAAGATTGAAATTAACCATTAGTGATTAAACGTATCTAGCCAACTACGCATGAAAAATCTTGGCGGTTACAAGACAATCGATAAAATATCGAATACTTTATGTACACAGACAGAATAGGTCACTAGTAGCACACCGCAAGTTCATCTCGGCCGGTCCCAAGGTCGCCCGGCTGTCGTGTGGGGTTTTTTTACTCGATTTATTCGGTTGCAATATCAAATAGACGTGAAGGTAAAAAAATAGCTACGATTCTTTTTTCTTCTTCTTGTCTCGATGGTTAACTTATTTACATCTATATATGTATATATAGAAAAATTAATCGCCGCACCTATGAAAGCTCATAACTCGAGAACGGCTTGATCGATTTGGCCGTTTGCTTGCTTTTTCTGTTCGTAATTGTCAGGACAAGGTTTTTATGAAGTTTTTTTTATCCACCGGCTAGGTTGAAAAATTGAATGAAATTTTTGTATGAAAATCATAAAAAATAAAACGTTACTAAACGGAATTCTTTTCACATTTTCTTCATTGGTCAATTGCAATGGCGAGAAGATGGGTGGCAAGTAAATAATGGGTATGGATTTTTAAACTTTGTTAGTCACAAAAGAGTCTAGCGATCTAAGCCCCTTTATAATTTGCAATATAGAAACTTCGTTTATAGTTAATTTTAAATGATGTTTTACAATATGCGAAATAATGTTGAAAATTTAAAAATGTTAATGCAATAATATTATCAGTTATCAAATGTTAGGTGGCAAAACCTACGGTCCATCTCAGCTGGAACAATCACAGTCGTAAACCTACAGAGATACAAACTTCTCGAAGTGTGAAATATAACACATTTTATCTAAATATAACACTCGAATATTCCGGCATCGTAAACAAAGATCGTCGCCCATTTTATAGTTACCCACATTCTCACTATTGCTAATCTATCTCTAATCTAATTTCTCTGGAAATCGCAGTATTTTCCTTCAAGGAAATCAGTTCGAGAATTTGTGTTTGCATTCGAATCTAACCTGTCTAGATATGAAGCTCAATTTTCAATCACTACATATAGCGTAATTCAGTTGAATTAATGGTGAATATTTAAATATACATTGTGCGTCGCTTTTAATTTATAAGTAAGGATTTCCTGAAACCGAAGGTTTCTGATATGATTATGAGATCACGGAAATTATTTTTTTATTTTATTATTATGTTCCTGTAATTAATTACCTGTACTCTGTTGAATATTTTTTCACACATCATCTGTATATCTAGGGAACGTCTGGCCCGCTATGTCCCAAGTATATCCTGAATCACAGCCTACATATCCTTCTTTATATGGTGGGTATATTGCGTAGGTTGTCAATCCATAATTCGCCGGTCCAAATCTGACCGAATGTGAACTCGAAGGACCAAATGTGGGAATATGTCGGTAGATGTATGTGCAAGTGTACTGCGCTGATGGGCGTTGCAGGAAAATGTAGGGAAGAGGGAGAAAAAAGTTGAATTAACAAAGTTACTTATTAAATATACATTTGGTGTTGCTATGACGAAGTTATTGACCAGATGAGGACACGATTCTATAATTATCTTCGACATCTCAAACGAAATATAAAAACGTTAAACAAATCCCATTTTGTAATTCAGGACGCTTCATTCACCTTTAAGTGCAATCCTTGCCCGTGATACAAATTGCTGAACAACCGGAGAGGATAAAAACTGACCCCAGTTGTTTGAGGCATGGATTCTGGTGAAAAGATTTACCTTCCTAGCACTATCCTTTTTCTATAATGAACGGTGAAACATTTTCGAAGTCTTTTAATTTTTTTTTATTTTTACCGATAGAATATATTCTAGAACCAGTTACATGGAACATGGTTACGGCGAGACTGAACTTCTTTCGGCCCTCGTGACCGTGACCTCGCCAGATTCACCGTGACCATAAACCATGTAATTGGTTCGAAATATCGGTTACAATTAAGCCGTTTAATGTCCGCATTTATATAAGTTTAAAATATGTTTTATTACGAATGGGTTTCCCAGCGTTTTGGTCATGTCCAGTGATGCCTATAGTATAAGGAGGTCAATGGCCGTCTAACCACTAACCATGGTCCAACTGCTCGTATGTTGGATATTGGCATAAAATAACAAAAAATTGATTTCACGGAAGAGCTGAACAGTTTTTATTACCTTGAAGAGTTTTTGCAGATACGCCTTTCCTTAAATTCGGGGAAATCCTCATACTCAACTCACGTCTTTAGACATTGACATACATTACGTAAATACCTTACGTCAATAGTGCTCTTGAGTATAATGAAATCATATTATAACGCCGTAATGTATGAGGAATTGTTATTATGAATCGGATAACAAAATAATTACCATCCGTGTTGTAATTTAGTACATCAATAAAAAAAAAGTTTACTTGCATAACTTAAATCTTGATTATCATCTGACGGGTGGTGATGTAGACTCGAATTGTAAAGCGCACTAACTTACGTTATGTTATGGATACGAAATTTCAGATCCCGATACGGATACGGATATATGAATAATATTTTATCGGTCTCGATTACGATTATGGATAAGAAATTCGGAATTTCGGATTATCCGATTGTTTGGAATAATTTCGGTTACAGATATTAAATAAATGTGGATTTGTTAAAAAAAAAATATTTACAAGGTAACATTTTTATATTCTGTCTAGGTATTATTTGGTCATATAGTCATGGAAAAAAAACCTAAAAAATTAAATAATAAAAACTTTCTAAAGATGAAAGCGACCAGCGGAAAACCGTCTTATCGTATTTCATTTAGCTTGTGCCCCTATTGTTAATCGAAACTTTTATATCGGATTCGGTTACGGTTACGGAGCTCCACAATATCCCTGACAATCATAAAATAGACACGCTAAACTACTACAGTCCTTCCCATCGATTGTGTCCCCCATGTGCGCATAGAAGAATGTATGCTACGCCCACACCAATACTACATATTATGCTTAATATAATATACTAGCTGCGCCCGCGACTTCGTCCAGGTGGAATTTAACAAAAAAGTTATTTAGTAGAAATAAAAGTAGCCTAAGTTACTCCTTATTACGTCTGCTACCTGCCAGTGAAAGTCCCGTCAAAATCGGTCCAGCCGTATCAGATATTAGCCCGAACAAACAGACAGACAGACAGAAATTGTAAAAAATATTGTTTTGGTATATGTACCGTATATACATTCAGATGCATGTAGTAAAAAGCGTTTATTTTAATATTACAAACAGATACTCCAATTTTATTTATTAGTATAGATAATAGTACTTTGCAAAATGTTTCTCTTGTTAATAAAATGTTGTAATAACACACTATCCATCCGGATACCCGCATAAATGCTTTCAAGTACATACAAAACTCGATCTATATCTTCCAATTTATTGGACGCTAGCAGTCTACGCCGAGTTTGTTTGTAGATATTTATTATAATTAATTAATATTTAAATTAATACTATTCAAAAATTTGACGACCCCATAGCCCAGTTGGTAGTGAACCTGCCTGCCGAGCGAGGGGTCCCGGGTTCGATTCCCGGCCGGGGCAGACATTTATGTGACAGATAAATGTTTGTTCTCGGGTCATTGGTGTTTGTGATGTCATATATGTGTATGTCCACGCCACCCGCGACACAGGGAATCCTAATGCGGGGGTGTGAGTGTGTTAATGTAAAAAAAAAATTATATATACATGACCAAATGGTAAAATAATTTTTCAAACAGTTGCCGCAGTTCCCGATATTACCTTCCGCATACACACACGCTAAAAAATTCGCACTCTCTCTGTGTAATATGAAGATAGATAAAGATTGCTACGTCCGATTTACGAAATATTTGACCAGTTTTTATAATATATAATATATAAAATGAAGACCGCCGATTTTAGCAATTCTAGTATATATTATAAAAAGAGAGTAAATTTTATGAGTTTTTAAATATGCGGAGGGTAATGTTCGAAACCACGACTCCTACCTGAATAATTCTTTTACCATTTGAAAGGTACATTATGTTGAGATTCGAATTAAAAAAGTTTTCAAATTATAACACGTTTTATCATGTGACTACATTCAAAATTTTGAATTCGTACAGACTACTTAAGTCTAGTGCTGTGCTTTATCTTTAGTGATGTCACAATAGGATGGTGGAAATTCCGTGTTGGCATTCATTTGCACCTACTTGTCAATAGAATCCAACTAGAATCAACTCCGAACTGTTCAGACATTCGTTGTCACTGTATTCTGTACGCTCGGTAATGAGATTTTATGAGTTGTACACTAACTAGATTTTATTTTAATTATTTTTGAAATCTCGATGTTATTTTATCAACTATTCAGTGTAAAGAACGAGAAGCTATTAATCACAGATTATCAATAAGTCGATAGGTCCTAAGCACTAAGTAGATTGGCCAATGTAACAATTAGAGTATTTTTAGTCTTTTGTGTTGAATGCTTCCTTTCACTATTGTTAACAACGTGTACTAAAAAATACATACTTACCGGTAAGCACATTTTTCTGTTGCACTAAAAGGGCTAATGTAGCGCACTTTTGAACGCGGGGAAATCCTGCGTCTTCTTCACTTCGACGGTCACTTAGTCAATTGAGTACACACATTCCGTACATAGTTATATACAAATACATATCGTACTATGTATGTACCTGCAGTTTTATAAATTCTAATGGCGCGTATTGTCTATGGATTTGTATGACCAAGCTCAAACATATCCAGTCAAAATTATGACGTATTTTTCAATAATGACGAAAGAAATACGACATGTTCACACACTCACACCCTCGCATTACGATTCCTTGTATAGCTGGTGGCATGGACGTACACAAATATGACATCACACAAGAACATCTCGCTCATCTCGGCAGGGTCACTGCAGTATTTTTGCTTTCTATTTTTTTCTTAATTATTTCTGTCTTGCATTCTTTGCATTATGTGAGGCGCAAAAAGATAGATACCGAAACTCCAGAAAATACTCGAAATCACAATAGAAACTAATTTTAATGTATTCATACATTATAAGTAGATTTCAGTAAATACAATAAATATGTCACATTCTCAGAACAGGCAGTTGGCCTTTTCGTTAATTCAATTTGACTATTTTAGCACGCGCTGGTTTACCGTTATTAGTATTAAATATTATGTCAAGGATAACAACACGATATTATATTATTGTTATTCATATATTTTTAAATAACTTACTCTTGTTTGTTGTATTTTGATAACTGATTTACAAAACCAATCGTGATTTCCCTCCGCAAGGATTTTAAAAAGCTTCCAAGGAACAGTTAATACAAAAATGTACCATTAAATACGATGAAATTATATGTGGTAGTATTTTTATTTTATTTTAATGAAGATAGATTATGTAACAAACACAGAAACCTAAACATGTTCTTTTAAATTTTTGTCTGTCTGTTTATTGGAACACGTACAACGGTACAACTGCTGATACAATTAAATTATTTTTGGCGTATTGAGAACTAATGTAACTTATAGGTATAATTTAGGCTACGTTTAATCCCAGGAAAGGGATCTGTTCCAAACCGAAGCGAGGAGTTTATGAAATTAATCGAATGGGAAATATTTGACCCTAACTCTAAAATTCGTGGACTTTAGCGTCTTTTTCATAATATTTTTGACGAGATAATTGCTCCGTGAGTTCTACCGTGACGCAAATCGATTTAAGCAACTATGTGTTTCAGTTGGACGTGTGTTGAAAACAACAGTTTATAAACAGAACATCAATCTCGGTGTAACAGAACATAAACACATGGAATTTATGTAAATAGCCGACAAAACAAACCAGCCACCTACTGAGCTGGTCAACATTGCCTATGAATATCCGTAGTACCAAAGAAATCTCTAATGTGTTGTAGCCCAAACCAAATTTGGGCAACCCATTTTTAAGTAGCTCACCGAAGTTACAAACTTAAAAGGCGGCTAGAGTCGTAGTACGGGAACGGAGAAGGGTATCGTCAAGATTAAAAGAGAGTGGTAGCTAGCCAAGCAAGTGAAGAACCCTAATATGCTAGAGTACCGTAAATATTAAATTGGAAGGTAGAGAGCCTAGCGATAAGCAACAAAGGGGACTAAGCGCTCATAGCTCATTGTGCTGGGTATGTTGATTTACATTAGAGGATGCATGGAGCCCCATATTGCAACAGTATTTCCAGGTTATAACAATCTGTTTGTAATACTCTCGGTTGGTGGTTGCTGGACCACCGTGTATGCTGTTAACAGTAATGAAGCATTGTTGTACAATGAAAAACTAAACGATCAATTATATTTATTATATGTAATGACGTCACGTACATATCTATATCGAATTTTAATTGCTTTACTCGATTGTACATCGAGATTCACGAGATTTGGGAAAATTTTACAATTTACGATTTTTCTGTGGCTTCTAAATCTACTGTACAGTATGGAGTAGTATTAGAATAATGATATACGTTTTATTAGTTCTATGAATAGGAAATATAGAATTTATTTTAGTAGCTGTATCCAGCCAGTCTACATTTTATTTACTACTCTTTTAATGGAATATCCATATTAACTTTTATTTAACGCGCAAATACATCCATTTTCAGGGATAAAATCTATCCTCGATTATGATCCACAATATAGGTTAGTAATTTACCAAGTATCATCCCAATTTGTTTATTGGTTTTTGTGTGATACCTGTCAGGCAGACAGCCCTTCCGTACTAAAAAATTGCTAGATAAGATTTGAAAGTGATGGTCATAATAAAGTATGTATTTTATTACGTATTATAATAAATATTATTAATTAGCCGAATGTTTTCTGAAATCGGACGTCGCGGGTGAAGATTGCCGTACCAAAGACATTTGATTTAAGTTTTAAAAAGAATAGTCATGCAAAAAGTTTTCACCTTGAAGTTAGGCTAAATTTAAAACTGGAAATGCTTGATTTAGCTGGCTGCAAAATCTCGAGCTTGGTGATAACTCAGAAAAATATTAAATGTATCTTTTTTTTTTGAGGAAATTATTGATCTTAAGTGTTCTACTCATATACTTAAATGAAGTGTGACGATGGCTTTGGGGATTGTGTACCTGTTTTATTGAGTGTTTTAGTTTTTGGTGTTGCTTACAGTAAGATCTGCCCAATGCATTTTCAATCAATAACAATATTATTAAATGTAACTTACATGCCAAATTAAAAGCTCTGAATGATCGTCTGCTGTGCGATATTCAAACAAATTAAGGTTCGGGACTGTATGTCTTTATTAGCTTTTAAAATGCAGAATAACAATGTCGATATTCCGGAATAAGAAAATTAACAGCTGGTAAATTCCGATTTTCAAATTTGACATAATTTTTTTTAATAAATATAATAATCTTAAAGGTACTTACAATTTCCATTATCACCTGATCCAGTGCCTTGTAAATTGACGAACTTCAGACACACAGGAAACAAGAGGTAAAAACATAAAGATCTCATTTTTAATTAATTTATCTATGTAAAACCGAATAAAAAAAAACACAAAATAGCACCCACTGAATTTCCGCCAACTTTTATTTTTAATCTATATTTTTCTTTCCAACCGACACAATACCAAGTTTTTTTTTTTTAATTTTATTCGATATGCGCGAGCGCGATCACTTCACAGACGACAAACGCGTCTTATGAGCGAATCAAACGCGCAGCAAGTGAACCTGCGAATGGGAAGTATTTTTAATATTGTAAAGAGCACAACCTTTAAAGAATCAAAACACTAGACAGCCTGTTTATTAAAATTTAAAAAATTAATTATTCGCTCATTTCGGTTTTGATGTCAACACAACAGCAGAGAACTTTATTAACCAGTTTTAAGATTATAAGATTTTATTGTTTAAAAACCTTATTATTGTTGTTGTTATTTGAAGATACCTAATTGTTATTTGAAGAAAACCTTCATGATTACAGTTTTATATCGACGGAACTCAGGCATGGTAGTAGTTACTTGCTTGTTGTCACAGAGTACATCTATATCTATACTAAAATAAACGCTTTTTACTAACTAAAATAACATTTTACCATTTTTGTCTGTCTGCCTGTCTGTTTGTTCCGGCTAATCTCTGAAACGGCTGGACCGATTTGACAGGACTTTCACTGGCAGGTAGCTGATGTAATAAGGAGTAACTTAGGCTCCTTTTATTTCTACTAAATAACTTTTTTGTTAAATTCCACGCGGACGCAGGCGCGGGCACATCTAGTTTGTATATACTTGTACTAGTCTTACTTGTTTGGCTAGTTACCATCTTTTTTTAGAAACAACTCTGTAATGTTTTTTTTTCGTATTTTAATTGCAACGTCAGTGGGTCTGTAATAAACGTGTCCATCATTTCCATCATGGCCGGTTACGCGGTCGGTGAGGTCTTTACTGTTCCCGACGTGCATGGACGGCAGTTACCACTTGCCATCAGACCATAACCCTCTCAATGGTCGGCTATTTACTTTAAAAAAATTGGTTTACTAAAAATGAAAGTGTAAGAGAGAAAGACAGACGTATTGAACTAATAAAGATGGAAGACTTTAAACTAATAATATGCCATACTAAATATTTTAAGCACTTCGCGTACCAGCTGAAGACCTATTGCATGTCGTACTTACAAATATAAATATATATAACTTCAATACAATTACTATAAACCTTCAATACAATGAAACGAAATATATAGGAACAGAGACGCGCCTCATCACGTATAATTTTATTAATGAATGAAATAAAATAAGTAAAAAGATATTTTAAAAAATATTAATTCGTAGTCCTAAATCACACTACTTAACGCTTTTCTCTCCTTTATTATAGTCTATACTTAGACTTTGTATTGTGATGGAGACATTCGTTGTGGTATAATGTCGCCATGATTTTGTGAAGATTCGACTTGGATATGTGTGAAACTCCCAACTAATTCATACCCGAATTTGACAGAAGGTACTATCAATAGCTTAGCTTAGTTGTTTGTTTGTCGGTATTCCGCATCGGAAACTCGAAACTCTGCTATAATCCTAAATAAAAAAAACGTAGATTTGCTGATTTCTTCAGTACGGTTGTGAATTGTAATTCGATGAAAAGAAAAAGCGACAGTAAAAAGAGACAAATGCATACATGGATAGGATTAAACCTGCCAGATAAATGAGACAGAACACGTTAAACAATGTTCCATATTACTCGGTCTCCGCTTTGTGCGATGCTTCGGAGCCTTCCCAACTCTTGTCCATTAAACAGTGTGCGTATATGTGCTTATGTGCGTCTGTATATGGCCGAGTCGAACTGAGGGAGACAAAAACGACGAATCGGGTCAACCTACGCAACTGCCCTATCCGGCATGTGTGGCGGGGATCTCTAGGTCTCAAAGGTCATCCGTTTTACCCGGGCGTGAACTCGGGATAATAAGATTTACCCGATGAAAGGGGGGTTCCGCTGTTTGGCAGGGATACTGAGAGAGAAGGCATCGTATAGTGAGTATATTGTTTATACTACACTTTTTGATACTTTTACATTGAGCTTTCCACGTGTGTGTGCGCTTGCGTATTATGAAACATAACCCGACGGTGTCACAGCCAGCGTGGTGTACTATTCACATGTATTATTAATGTAAATATTTTTAACATTTTAATTACAAAAAAAATGTAACATGTCAAAAACTAATATGTACACCGCAGTGGACAATAAGTTTTGAGTTTGACAAGTTATGAAGGTTTATTAGGCAATCTTCAAAATGTTTTCACATTGTTACGAAAGATTCAATACAATATGTAAAGCATTATGACGCAACCGGTCTGAATTGACACTTTATATAACTATGTATAACTAACCAGACAGAGAAGAACTTTATTTTTATACAAAAATATCATTAGGTACAATTAAACCGGTTGAGCCATGCCAGTCTGAACTAATTATTGTATAAACATGTTGCTATAATTTTGGTTTGACAGTGACTATAATTTATTTTAATTTAATACTGATTATGATTTTAATTTTGACTTTGTTTTTATTTTAATTTTGATTCGACTTTAATAAAAATTAAAGTCAAGTTCGAAGTTAATATTGCATTGTATTCCATTTCATTCCATATGAAATTTTATTTGTAATTCTATTCAGTGTTTTATTACTCACTTTTTAATTTATTGTATTTTTAATTAAAATGTTGAATTTGATTATTCTATAACGCTTTGTTGAGTGACGTTGTTCTTTCTTTAAAATTTAAAATGAATATTGTTACCGCTTATTATTTGCATGCAGTGTTCGCCCGTAATTGTAATGACAATTATCATATCATCTTTACGTTCAACAAATTTTGTAATAATAGTGTACATTATGTAAATGTAAAATCGTTACTGACAATCCAAAACCTTTTTTACATCTCAGTTATTAATCGACAAGGCACTTATGGTTACCGCGTTAATTTACGTCTATGTAATATGAAGCACAGTATATATGTATATCACATTTATTATCCTACTAGTAAACCGCCCTCGCCTTACATTTCGCCTTCAGAAAATTACGCCTTACGCTTAGAAATAGCACCTGCATTGTTTTACAACTGGGTTTTTCCCGTTTTGCTAATTAATTGATATATATATATATATATATACTGGGGTATATTTGGTATATACTGCTAATTAATTGATTTATACATTGTTTTACGACTTGGCTTTTCTCGTTTTGTGATTTAGAAATATATTAGTGTATAACTTTTTTATTTATGGACGAACTAAAATGAAATGATAAGAAAGCGTTGCTTAGTGCAATACATTAGTGAAAACCGTAACGAAATCGATTAAGCCGTTTCTGATATAAGTGGACACAGATGCACAGACAAACGGGCAAAAATTCTAACAACTATTGTTTTAGGTTATATTGCGTTAGTAAAGGCCTCTAATAGTTTTTCTCATATATCCCTTATGTACAGAAAGCGATCAGTTAAAATTTCATTATATATGTATAATAATTGTAAATAGTTAAAAAGTTTATAAATAGATGGCATTAGTATATGTTTAGTAGCATAGATTATTTAAAACTTAAAAAAAAAGTCGGTAAATCTCCATCTTCCGGGAGGATAACACAATTTATTTAATTTTGTTTTGACATAAATTAGAAACTATATTAATAATAACTGGTGTATAATTGACAAAATAATTACAAAGAAAAAAATTACCGGACAAAACCTAAGAAACCATAGGTTCGTGGTCTAATGATGGGTAGCTATGGTAGCTGGAGACGGAGGGCTCAGCGGTCGAGGGATTCTTCAATGATGCAACATCGGATCCAGACTTATGACCATTCGTAGAAACACTCCCATCGCGTGGGCTAGTAACTCCTTCACGCGAGCTACTTGCTCTTATATATTTATTACCTGCTCTTCTTTGACCTCCATAAATTTCTCCTATACATCTACTTGACCTATATTGTTTTTCTTTTATTTTGCGCTGTCTCCTTCTACTCTGGCGTTTGGGCCTTAAAATATTCTTCCTCATTTTCCTTCTTTTCAGTTTTAGGCACACGCTGCATACGCTATGTGTGTTCGTCCCCCTTCTTACTTTAAGCACGGTTAGCTGTCAAATAATAGTAACCTTCATTGTCATTAATCACTTGACGTTACCTACAATTAATACAATACAACAACACATTTTTATTTTCAAAATTTCTGGGGTCCCCCTATCAAAGAAAAGCGTCATTTATATAAAGTAATATTAGTCGTAATCACTGAAATAATTATAATTTCCCATGGCGATTACCACTTACCACTGGGTGGCTCGTCTGCTCGTTTGTCGACTAGTTACCAAAAAAAAAAATAAGTACAATGGATGTATGGATAAATACGCTATAATATAACCACAATGGATACGATGTCTGTCTTCTGTCGATGGACAGTGTTGCCAGTCTAGAGGATGCGGCTCTTCTATAAAAATACAGACACAAGTCAGCCAATGAGAATGTGTGACGCGTTCCCGGATATCTAACTAGGTTTCGGGAAGAGAGCTGTACACCACACGCGTTTCATTCTTTTTTCTATAACTTTATTCGGTTAATCCTGCTAAAATAACGTTGTCTAGACGACTTTTCTTATGGATAAGTAATTTAGATAGATATACTTCCTACCATAGATTCAGTTCCTACACATTGGATGCAGCGCCATCACATGACATCTGAAGGTACTAAATTTTTGTAAAAGGAATGAGACATTTCGATCACCATCGAAACGGCCCTTCTCAAATAGGAACGAAGGCCAATTGTTGGTTACTGTCCAGTGTATTTATGTTATATAGAAACGAGTGGCCGTAACCCAACCCTGGTGGTCGACCGTCGCCTGTCAATCTCATCTTTCAGCACCGGATAGGCAGCGTTGTGACGCTCCACTCGCTCCACATTCTCGGTACTGCGCTTGCCCCTGGCCTCGTACTCCGCCTGATGCGACTGTCGGAATTTGTCGACGCTGTTCGGGTTTATCTTGAGAAAATTATTTACTGATTATTATCTCATACGTAACTAGCGGCCCCAAAGACGATGTCCTATCATAAATTTTCCGGAACTCCGCTGTAGCGCCACCTACTACCGGATACATACATAATACATACACAAAAAATTAACTCAAAATTGGTCAAGACCTTTAGGAGAGTCGGTGACGTAAACATCATTAATCGTATCGCACATTTTTGGAAAACAAAATATTAAATTCTCGGAAATGGTTCATATTAAGAGGGGGGGTCATGAGAGGTAATTTTGTGATAAATGACCCCCCTTACACCCCCCTAACGGAGTGCCTACATATTTCCAGTCCCCCTGTATATATAACGACACGTACTCATCTTGGTTGTGTATACTTAGTTCACCTACGTAAACCTAAACTGTGAATAAAAAGTTGAATTTACTGAAACGAATGAGCAGTTGGAAAATCAGCTGGATAACTAAGGTACATTTGTACAATCAGTTAAGCAAAAAAGGTGAAAAACATTTTAACATACAAATGTTAGCAATAATGATCTCACCACGGAATCAGCTATGGGTTTAATGTTTGAGATTACAAAATTACCATGCATGTAATTTTAGACTTTGATACCTTAGACGGCTTACAATCCCTCATTGGTTGCGGTCCGTCCATGTTCTCATGAGTGCTACATTCATGGCATTTCGGCCCGTAACCCTGTGCTCCAGATGACGGCATTTTTCGAAATAACTACGAAAGTATAGTCTATATACAGTCACAATAAAATGTTTTGAAAGCACGGGATAAATATACACTTAAATTAGTCCAGAAACATTACATGAAGTTGCTAAGTATATAAGCAAGTCAGTTCCAATCCATTAAATTAAATTAACTGTTATACTTAATATAATTAACTGCATGCATATGATGAATGTTGTACCTATGCGTATAATTTTTATAATAATTATTATTATGTTATTGTTATAATTTCATCTAGTAATATTTTATAGCTAATATCCACTTTCATATTTTTTATTGTCAGTACGATAACAACAGATGAACCGACTCTCTGACACTACAACACTATCTTGTTATTGAGGTATACTTGAATGGATATATGAATGGTTCTCGATAGATTAAGTTGGCAGGATACATTATAACAATATATCTACTGAGATCCGACTAGATTTTTGAATCACATTGCTAACAAATAAATCATTGAGGAATTCCCCACAGACCTTTTTATTCATTACTAGTAACCCTTCCACACTTTGCTTCAGAATACCTACATGCTTTTCAATTGGAACCAATAACTTTTAATTTGTAATTAACTATGGGAATGTAATGGGGATCGGGCGATTTTCCAATAAAATCTTTCTTTTCTATTTGACAGAAACATTTCACATTCCCATGGCAGAAAGTATACAAATTACTAATACACCATATCTGTTGACACAAAAATTCCCAAAAAATACATAACATGTAACAATAACAAACCATGTACAATAAAAATGAAATATATGTATGTAATTAAAAAATATATATCTGTTTAGCCCCATTACAGGTTTATTAGTAGTATAACTTTAAAGTAATCTTCAAAACAGACCAACACCCTCTCTGGTAGTGATTCAAGATTATGGGGACTCCGACTCATAAAAATAAGTCCAGTATAATTTTGTTATCTTATAAAATGTGAATCACAAGTTATAAATTAGACTTACATTTTTGACACAACAAATTTTTGACTACAATTTACAATTTTACTCTGTTTTTCAATTTATTTTCGATTACATGATACTTTTTAACATTTTAAATTTATTTGATATGACACAAAATTTAAAAATTGTGTTCTATAGTTTCTGCCTTCCTATTAAGCTCCTTATAAGTTTATTCAATTAAAACCATAGAGATTAAAAGTGTAAAATAATTATTTAATATTTAATAATATTCTATAATATCTATATAATTATGTATACAATATAGTCATATAGTAAAAATATTTATTATTCAGATGTTGAGTCAAATGTGATTAAAAAAAATAGCCTCAATTTTGTAAACCCTTCGATGGTTTGATTATTACAATATTAAAAAATTAAAATTGAAATAACAGTAGATTTTTTTCTACTATTTAGTATCTATGTTGTATACTTTGTTCTTTTGCTAATTTTGGGTCTCTCTCGCTGTCTCTGCATACTTATATAATAAAAAGATATATACTATATGGCTTGTGGCTAGTGGCTTAGTCTCTATTTCAAGCTTCGTTCATATTTGAAGAAACCAAATATAAAGTTGAAATTGGAAATGTTTGTATTTTTAACCACTTTTACTTTCATTAAATGGTTCTAACAAAATGTAATGCTTTTTGTATATCCTGACATTACTTGTTTTGTTTTACATATAATAGATTGGAATTTATTTGATGTTTTAAATTCAGTCAAATGTGATACAGCATATGAAGCATTAGCAATAACAGAGTTTATATAATTCATAAGCTGCCCTTGCTTAAAAGCAAGAGCCTTGCCTTACTCTGTGCTTGCTTAAGAGCAAGCATGATTTAGGTGTACAGTATAAACATGACAATGTTATAAAATTCCTGATAAAACAAATGACAATTATTTTCGTATGGGGTTATTATTAAGGAATGTAAAGATTGAGCTTCAAGTATTTATTCAGGAAGTTAAGCTATGTTATAATATAACTACATCAGCTGTTATACTTCTTAAAGCCTGTCTAATTTGCAAATCCTTAAAATACATGTAGAGGGTGTGAAGTTACTTTATATTCAGAACTCATTTCTAGTTATACAGAGACAATGTCCAATTTACAACGCTGCTAAGGCAACAAATGCTTGCAACATAAACTACTCAAGTTTTGTGTATGTCATATAAAGAAGTTTTGTATGATATTACATGCAAAGGTGTGCTTTTTCAACCCAACCTCAACAATATTATTGCAGAGGTATGTCAATGGGCAAGGACTATTTTCTGAAGAAAACATTTAAATTTTTGAAAATGATTGTATTTAATGAAATTACCTTATGTTACACTGGAATACGGCTTACAACATATTTTTACCGGTTAACGTACCGGTCTAATGTAGAGGGTGTGACAGAACACGAAACGACCACAAAATTACAATTTAAACCTAAAGTATGTTCTAACGCCGTCCACGACCTCGACCCCCACGTCCGCCTCTTGGACCTCCACGACCACCGCGGCCTCTGCCTCTACCGCCTCTAGTTCCACCTCTCGGGAATCCTTCGCGCTTGCCCCGTCCCTTAGGTGCATCGTCGATCAAAAGCGTTTCCAGCGGCAAACTGTCCGGTAACAAGTAATATCTAATATTATTCCCGCGAATACTCAATGTCTCCAACTGCAACTCTTCTTTATTTTTCAACGTTACTTTTACAGCCTTCAAGTGTGTATTCATCGCGACATCGACGCCGGTAATAGTACCATGCACGACAGAGCCATTTTTGAGTTCAATTGTGACAGTTTCGTGGCTAAGTTTCATTAAAAACCTCACGAGCTTCATGATTTCTATATTTTATTTAGTTATTTTACGAAATATAAACAACGTTGAAGAGTTTTGCCACTAATTCTAACCTCAATCTGAATCACAGATATCTGAATTTGTGAGTGTTCTGTCAATCTTAAAAACAAAATATGGCGGTAAATGCATGTTTTTTTCGTGTTACTTCTCTATACAATAGCATAAATTTGTAATTTTTAAGTTTTACACTGTGGTACATTTTAGAATTTCTAAAATTTTATTATAAGCAATTACTGGTCTCCCACATATTCAGCAGATCGAAAAGAAATAAACTTCTGGACATATTAGTAATGTTGCTGACAATATTGAATTCTTTATTCTTTCGCTTTAGTCCAATTACTAAAATTGAATGACTTTAATGTAACAATAGTCAAATATTTAAAATCGTTTTAGTAAAAAAACAAATTTTACCATTATAATATGAATGTGGAAGAAAGTATTGGGGATTTTGTAATATCTGTAGAACCCCAACAAGAAGAAAAAGAAAAAACGATTTGTGCACGACTAGTTTTAACGAAGGAACAGGTTGGAAATAATATATTTTCACAAGCTCCTGTAATCATTAATTTATTTTTAAAATTATTTATCTCAAATTGGATTCTTAAAATATGTGATAGATAAAAATAATAATATAGGACGATGTGCCGTTCAGACTGCCTCGGACTTGTCCACATCCTTTATATTTTTAATAACTCCTTTACAATAACAACAATAGTTGAATGATTCCGTCTAGTGGTCTATTAAATCCTCTATGTATTTAGATTTGTACTTGTTTTTAATTTCTAAATACGCAGTGTTCGAAAAACGTTACCTTTACTACACAACTGCACTAATGTCCGAGGGGGTCTTCATTCGATATTTTTCGAAATTTAAAGTCGTACAATTAAATAGCTTAAATAGTGTACAGGCTTATAAATGGCTGACGACTGAACCCTGGTGATTATATAAGTACATGAGTAGCTTAGATGAAGTCTTTTAAGAGTCGTATAATTATCTGAACATGTACCTCTGTGTATCGTTGTGTTTATATAAACTAAAATTATTATTACTCAAATAAATATATACCTTATAGATTTTGACTAGCTTATTTTTTCAGAAATCGATGTCAGATAGTGCTGGTTAATTAACATATTTGGTCTGAAAATAAGGTCTAAATTTGAGTGACGCAATATTAAAGCCAGTATTTATTTATTTATCTAGTCAACAAACTGCTTACAATCGATAATAAAACACAATTGTAAATCACTTGATTTAGTTTGTAGTATTACATTATTATATAGTATTGATTATGTTTAAACCATTATATAAAAAGAACGATGGTTATATTATAAAAATCCTCTTAGTTTACTAGCAATACTGCCGCCAACCCCATGAACTTATTACTAGTACAACATTAAAAAAGATCAAAAACAGAATTTCAGGATGCCATGATATTAATAAATCACAAAGGCCTTCTGAGAGTCAACTACCGTCAAAGCACAGTGCGCGATACTGCCACGCCAATGTGAATATTTTCATTTTTTTTACATGGTATCACTATGTAAGAAAACCTTTTGTACAGCACTTTAATTATGGTGCAAAAAAGTAAGCCAAATCGCGTTGGTTACAAACCTCGATTGATCAATAACGACCAACGCATCCGTAGTAATCTTCGTCATGGCCTAGTATATTGAGAAAAAATGGAAAACGATACAATTGATTTATCGGTAACAGCAGAATTTTCAGAAAAAGAACCTGATGAATTAAAACATTTACAGCAAAGAGATATTAAACCAAAATTAATATTATCAGATGAACAGGTTGTTATTTAACAAATTTAATTATAATATATTCTTAATTATGTATAAAAAAGGTCTAAATTATCAATAAGTAAGATAGTGTTTTTCAACAGTAATAACTTATATATAAGGAAAAAATTATAGAAGGAATGAACTTATATATATATATATATATTCCTCATTTTAATATTACTATCACAGGTAATAAACATAAATTTATAACCGATCACGCCAAAACCCGCAAACGTATCTTGATTTTATTAATTCATTTTTTTTAATTTGCACTGAGACAGATGACTAAAAGATTTCTATTTTTTAAATTTAAGGGGAAAGATTTGCGCAAGGCATTCAATCTTCTGGACTACACGGGAGAAGGTAAAATAAAGGCTGAAGATTTTCGCGTCGCCATCAAAGCACTAGGTAAAGATTCAATGATTGCCCCTGTTTGTTAACGATTTGTCAAGATGAAAAAGATGAGGAAGTATTCTGTTAAAGTTTCACAGGCTTTAAATTCTGCAGAAAACTAAAACTTTTTATCCCACGTGGGTCTAGTTCAGATCGGTTTTTATTAATAAAATTATAAATTTACATCAACGTCATTAACTACCTTATATGTCATTACAATTCCAACAGATTTCGTGTGAGTAATTACTAATTTTTATTTTTTTTCTGCGTGATACATTAATATGAGTCAGATATTTCAATACGGTTTGCACTGGATTGTGAGCTTTTATTTATAACTTCTTCTTCCCAGGTTATGAACCAACGAACGAAGAGTTACAGAAAATGATTTCAGCAGTGGATAAAGGCCAGACTGGCAAGTTGAACTTTGAGAACTTCGAGACGGCCATTATGCGCAAGGTCATTGCACAAGACACCGATGGAGACATAATGAAAAGCTTTAGACTGTTCGATATGAATGATAATGGTATATTGACTCAAAACTTTCAACCCTTTTTATATCTCACTCGTATCTAACATTCTTTTGTGATGCACCCAGCACTTAGATTAACTAGAAATTGCTTTAACACCAGCTATGTTTTAGCATTGTTCTAACCATAAACTTTGGTTTTATTTGTATACAGGTTTCATAAGTTTTGAGAACTTAAAACGAGTGACGGAGATCCTGGGAACATATTTAACTGATGAGGAAATTGAGGAGATGATTGATGATGCTGATAAAGATTTTGATGGATATGTAAGTATACAAAAATTTATACACCATCGTATTCAAATTAAAAAAAATGGTCACTAGTTTACTATTGATAATTTATGATTACGTACTAATTATTGACAACAGCCGTCGAGCTTGAGCAAATATTACTAAATTGCCTGTAAAGTAGATCACAGAATTTCTTTTAATTTGTAGCGAAACGCACTCAATATTTACCATCGTGTGGACGAGATAATTACTCGGTAATATAATACGAGAACAATAAAATTTCAAAAATTTCTGTGTATTGTTGCTATCAATAATTCATTAACATTGACATTTTTTTCAGGTTTCAGTTCAAGAATTCATGAGGATGATCAAAAATTCTGAGAATATAATAACTCCATGAATAACTCCGTAAAAATTACGTATTGTAGTATTGAATATAACATTTCTAAACATTTAAAATATTTTATCATTTATAAACTATGATGTAATACAAACATTCTGAGTAATTAATTTTTTCTGTAAAATCAACAATTGTTAAAAACTACTACTTTTCCATCAGATCCATTTTAATTTAAAATACCCAATCAGTCACGAATTCAAAGTTTGAACAACACTTCAAAACATATCCATACGGTAATAATATGATTGATATATAACTGAATTTTAAAATATCAGAAAATAGTCACAAAATCATATAATGTTGTCCTCGACGCGTGTAATGTTAATTTAATGTTTATATTTTAAATTCGAATAGTAACGTTAAAAATGTATTTCATATACTTGATAAAACAATTAAATCTTTCGGTACATTACAAATTATTACAAATTATTTACTAACGAGCATATTTTATCATGGCGGTACCACACTTCGTTATGGTTATTTGATGCGCGTTATTCAGCTGAATACGACGAAGTGTGGAGGGCTCATTCGTCTATATTTACTCTATTCGTACGCATAACGCATAAGCACAGTGTTCTGTGGTTCTATAATATTTTTTCTGTAGTTGTAATGTCAATGTCAACGACGTTACCAGGCGTTGCTGTCATAGTTAAATGTTAGAGTTCGAATTTCAAAACTAAACTGTAATAGTTTAAAATATTTGTATAAAATACGGGAATGAAATTTATCTAAAGTAATTTTAGGTAATGACAGAACTGAAGTCTTAAAATTTATGATTTATTTAATTAGAGTAACTAGTCTGTAAACAAGGTTTACGCTATCGGAATTGAGTGCGCTTGGAAATTAATTATGGGTAAGCAAACTTTCTTTGAAAATTATCGCCGTGTGACATTAATTAATTACTTTAATTAAAATAAATTTGTGTAAACGGTACGTACAATTATATATAGTTCACGACCAATGGAGCAATATTTTTGATGAACTTCATATAAAAGTATTGGCTATAACACTATATAGGTAGACTTGTTTGATAATTGTTGATCGTTAAAGCCTATTAGACTAGATAGCTTCACTTTGTTGATGTGTCTTATAGTATCTCATTCATTAAAAAAACTGTCCTGTCTTATTGCCAGAAACTGTATTTGCAACACACAATAACTTATTTTATAGAGTGGAGCAATATATTCGATTTGTTAAGAAACTTCAAAAATGTACATTGTTACAACACAGAACATTTTTAAATGTGTTTAATATATCAAAATACTATATTAGCAGTAAGAGGTGAAGATGATAACAAAATTAATAAAATTATTAAAATTAATAAAGATAAAAAAAAATCCACTGGACCAACTTTCCCTTGACCTTGCTAAACAAAGATGTAAGAATTTAATGTCTAAATGTTACAATAACTATATAAACTGCACTTGAACAAAACTTGCATTCTAATCCTAAGCTCTTTTGGTCTTTTATAAAAAATAAAAAAAGATGTACTAATGACATGCCAAAACAAATGTGTCATGAAAATACAATATCCACTGACGATATAGGCATTTGTAATTTATTCGCTCACAATTTTCAATCTAACCATTCATGTGATGATACTTTGGATGATTTATCCTTAGATAGTCAAATCTGCATCAGCGTTACCAAAACCTTTATGTTTTATCTTTAACAAATCTCTTGACACGGGTGTTTTTCCGTCAGTTTGGAAGGTGGCTTATATAGTACCCCTATTCAAAAGTGGTGATAGACATTTGGTAAAAAATTATAGACCAATTTCCATCCTTCCTGTTTTTGCAAAAATCTTTGAACTCCTCCTTTATCCCATATTTTCCTGGCATTTTAAATTAATTTTCAACCCCTCTCAACACGGGTTTATTAAGGGTAAATCAACAAATACTAATCTTGTGTCATTCATTAATGCAGTATCAATGGAAGTGGATGGTCGCTCATCTATCGATGCAATCTACACTGATTTCAGTAAGGCCTTTGACAAAGTGAACCACAAAATCTTGCTTAATAAGCGTTCTAAACTGGGTTTCTCCGAAATATTATTGCGTTGGTGTAGCTCGTACCTTCTGGAGCGCAAGTCTAAGGTTGTAATCAATGGTTGCTCATCAGATCCGTACATAGTAACGTCAGGAGTGCCACAGGGATCACATCTCGGTCCTCTTTTGTTCAATATTTTTATTAATGACATTGGCAAATGTTTTCATCACTCTCGTTATTATTTATTTGCAGACGATTTGAAATTTTTTAGGTCTGTTAACACATCTATTGATGCTAATTTGCTACAGGAAGATTTAAACCATTTAGTGGCTTGGTGCGATCACAATTGCATGGATTTGAATGCGTCAAAATGTCATTTGATGCGATTCTCCAGGAGAAAAGTTCCACTTAACTTTAACTATAGGATTAAATCTGTATGCTTGGAAATGGTAAATACAATTAGAGACTTAGGGATCATTCTAGATAGCAAACTGCTT
>PDGT01000124.1:352763-378562 GCA_003671415.1 Megathymus violae
TTCAAATAAATAAATAAATAAATTACTACAACAGAATCAAAATAAACTTAATTTATAGCTGATACTAGAAAACACTAAGTAATGTAAAAAGATGGCCTTATCTCTCTCTCTCTTTCAGGCAACTGTTTAAGGAATAGAAGACAAGAAAAGAATTGAATGAAGCATAATACACCCAGTATTTCAAGCATTAATCTAAAAATTGTTCTCTACATGTTTCCTACAAAAATAATTTAGAATTAATAACTTTTATCTATATGAATGAATTTACTAACATGGTTCAAATATCTATTCCCTTTCATAAGCTACATTGGTAGGGAACAAAAAATAGGTTGCCTGGTAGAGATTGTTATCATAGTGATAAGGCCTAATGTTGTGTGTTTATTTGTTGCATAATATTGCACTTTAATTTATAGTATTTATATATGTGAGTCTTGAAGAGGAGAGTGAATAGTCTTTTATAAGTTAGTGCATTCAACATGTTACACTCCAACACTACTTACAACCAGGTGGGATTGTTGTCATGGATTATTACCTTAAGAGAAAGGATAGCTTTAACCTATTACTTGGCTCATAGCTGGGCACATGTCTCTTGTAATAGATGACTACAACAAACTGCTCCACTATGGTTTGGTGGAAGGCTTAATAGCTGATCAGTGTCAGTTGCTTTATGCTACCTAACAGTGTGTACATATTTTATGATAACTACCTAGACCATGACATACTTAAAATGGTCCATGATGAATCAAAGGGCTCAAGAAATAATACTGCTAGCAGTCTCCACTCTGTGAGACACTTTAGCTTTAAATTTGTCATCATTTAAATAATGTTTCAGAGTAAAGTTGTGAGTTCCCAGTACAATTAAGATAACATCTGTGTACCTAGCTTCTAATATGACAATTGAATTAGTAAGCAATGTTCGATACTGTTTCTGTTTGAAGTAAAATAACGATAATTATTGAAACAGACCAATCAAAACACTACATGTTATAGTCTTCTTGCTGTTTCTAACACTAATTAAAAAATTGTGATTACCAATCATAAGTCTCTACTGTCCCATTTGTTGTTTGTAACCTTCTCAGAACTAATAACAGGGTCAGAGCTATCAAGTCAACATTAATTATTCATAAAGCTACTGGAACCTCTGAAATGTAGTATGATAAACATAGGTCATCTCTATTTTTGTAAAACTGTTAGTGACGCAGGCTCCCTTGTAATGTTTCCTTTCATCAATAAATCAAAACAATGTTATTAATAACAGCCCAGGCAGGATCAAACCAAGACTGGCATTTAACATGGGCTCAATTTGAAAGTTATTTTGATTAGAATTAAAAAAAAATTAACTGTTTTTTATATTACAGATGATGAAAAGATGACATTGGAAGAAAAATGTGAACATCTCATGAATGTTGTGGTGGAGTCTCGTAAGAGGTTTGGCAAGATGTGTATTGACTATGAACAGAAGACATCCTTAATGGAGAACAAGATGCTGAACTTACAACTTGAAACCATAGCAAATTATAGATTTAAATCTAAACAACATTTACCAGATGTTGATATTGAAACAATGTATAAAGATATTGAAAATGTAAATGTTGATATTATCGAAAGAAGCAAAAGGATTGAGGACTTAAGAAAGAACATTCGAAATACACAAAGTGTAACTCTACAACTGAAGAAGGATCAGATTGGACAGAGATTACAAAGGCCATTGACAGCTGAAGCAATGCTTGTCAGTGCCAAAAATAAAAAGTGTTCCTGAGTTTATTTTTATTTGAACACAATACATGTTTTTTATTCAAGTTTGAAGTATTATAGTTAGGTTTATCATATGTACTAAAGCCAGTACAAGTTTCATTTTGTTGTCTGAATAAAATATATAAAAATCATGGTTGAAATCTTCATGACAAATTTGTGACACTGAATTCATACATATATATGGTCTTTAAAATCGTAAAATTACTTCGAATGATTTCAGAGATTATCGCATATGTACAAAATTCACACTGTTTATAATATTTGTATTAAAGCAATAAATAAATAGCCATTTATGTTGATTTCAAACACAGTTTTTAAAGTTATAACAATTTGCGAATACGACTGTGCTTTGACTTATTTCATTATAACATACTGCTTAACAATTCCTTGGGACAGATGTATCCCATTTTTTTTATTATACATTAATATATATATATTTTCTCTGTATAACATCGGCCAATGAAAATCCTGTCATAATTGGTCCAACTGTTTTAGAGATTGGCTGGAACAAATAGACAAGAATATTAAGAATTGTTTTCTTCCTATAAGTGCTATATATGCATTGTAAAAAGCTGTTATTACAAACAGATACTTCAATTTCATTATATTTGTAACATGTAAGATTTGATATTTAAAGAAATAATGTTTTTTAATAAAAACAATTAAGATACTTATTCTTCAATAGCACAAATAAAATTTAGACAAAAGAGGCATTGAAATATTCTTGTAAATATCATACGTGTTTTGGTTCAAATGTGTCAGCTCAGGACAAAAATAACGCTACTCTTACAAACTCATTTGTAATGCTAATCCCATAGAGTAACTTATATATAGGGTAGCCAATCTTATTTAACTGTCTGTTTAATATATTTTTTGTAATGCCTTACACTTAAAAAGTAAGTCTTTCTCTTTTTAACTAGTCTAAGAGTACATTTGCAACTAGTATAGAAAAAAGTGCCCTTTTGTTCATTATGTAAAACATTTAAGCCACAAAATAAATAGTAGTAGAATTATGGGTCACATAGTATATGTAAATATTAAATTAAGCGAAAATTACTGCAGATATTAAGCATTTATTTCAATTGTAACACGAATTACTTCACAGATAAGTGCATATTACTGTGTCTTATAGCGACGTGGTGCAAGTTCACATAACATTAACACTCCATCATAATGAAAGCGGATAGTACAAATGTATCATACATTTAGTGACATTCATGCTATGTACACTCTTCAATTTTAAATGTATTAATAAAAAATAGTCCTATCAAATTGAGTTCTATAAATTATTTGTGAATCATATCATAAAGTCATCTCCTTTGTTGTTAATACTGAAAGAAACTAAATCCGTACTAAAAAATTTACCGTCATTTTTATTCTGTGACAAATTATACAGCCATATTTATCATGTTGTAATGATTTATTAAGTATATTAATAAATATATGTCATCTGTACCATATATATTTATATAATAAATGTGCAAAATTTATTTATCTTCCACTGTCATATACAATGGAAGTAAAATCAGTTTGCCCGACTGAATAATTTTAGTAAAAATCCTGGTTTGTGTATGGACAGGTTTAGTTGCTAGGATACATAACTGTTATTACAAAATTAGAATAACATCAAAGATTGGTGTGCAATAATTTTTATATTTTGATTGAATTTTCAATAATGGCTGATATTCAAGGCCTTTTTAAACAACATTGTATCGTACCAGATATACTTTCCATAGCACCGTCTGAACTTTTGGAGATAGAATATCCAGGTGGGTTTAAAGTTGATATTAGTAAAGAATTAACTCCAACTCAAGTAAAAGATAAACCCACTGTAAAATGGGCTAGCAAAGATACTGAATATTACACCTTGGCAATGGTTGACCCTGATGCCCCAAGTCGCGAGAATCCAAAGTTTAGAGAATGGCACCATTGGCTTATAGGAAACATTTATGCTGGAGATATAGGTAAAGGTGAAACTTTATCAGATTACATTGGATCTGGTCCACCAAAAGGAACTGGTCTACATCGATATGTTTTCATAGTTTACAGACAACCTGAAAAATGTGATTTCTCGAAAGTGCCGAAATTGCCCAGTAACTCTGGTGATAAAAGAGGAAAATTCTCGATTGCAAAATTTGCTCAGCAATTTAAATTGGGTACGCCTATTGCCGGAAATTTCTATATAGCAAAATATGATGATTATGTTCCAAAGTTGTATGCAAAACTTAAAGGTTAATTTAGAAACTGGTAAAATACAGCAAAGAGAACTTTACCAATTAATAGCTAGCTTTATATTTAAAAACTACATATTCTTGTCTATGGTATCGATCGATAATTATTTCCGCCTCCGCGTGACAATCTCATTTTTTTGGACAAGTCGCCATTTATTCCGCCATTACATTCTAGAATTTGTGTAAATTAGTCGTTGCTTGGTTTGCACGCATATATCACGGAACCTTATCAGTGACAGTTGTTTGGTGTTTGTGCGTAGCATCGCAGCGTTTCATTGGAACAAAGAGTAGTTACGTTCAATCGTATGTCCATCCAGAATCTCAACACATTCGACCCATTCGCCGATGCTATCAAAAGCTCGGAAGACGATGTTCAAGATGGACTAGTCCACGTCCGGATCCAACAACGGAACGGACGTAAGACGCTCACAACGGTGCAAGGGCTCTCGTCGGAATATGACTTGAAGAAGATTGTACGGGCATGCAAGAAGGAGTTCGCGTGCAACGGTACCGTGGTGGAGCACCCAGAATACGGCGAGGTGCTTCAACTTCAGGGCGACCAGCGCGAGAACATTTGCCAGTGGCTGACGAAGTCGGGCCTCGTGAAGCCTGAGCAACTGAAGGTGCACGGCTTTTAAGCCCCGCGTAGCTACATCGACAAGTAACATGTTCACCCCATCGTGACATCATCATAGTTGTAATGAGAGCGTTCGCGTTATAACCCTATCGAATATATAAATATGTATTTAGAAAGCACCGACGTATACAGAGAATCGTGAGCTGGGCCTTCGCCCGCATGCCCCGTGCCTTTCAGTCATCCGTAATGTAATATAAAAGTAATTAAAATATTTTTTAATCTTGACGCCGTCTCACGTCTTGGACAGCTTAGTCGCAATACGCCGAACGAAATAGTCAATAAACACTTTTGTTTTTTACGACATAATTATAAATTGCTGTATTGATTATATGATGTGTCTCAATTATAAATAAACATGTTTTTGTATGTGGTATTTTTCGTTTTCGCCCCGTGGCAGCCTAGCTCCCAGCAGGCTGCTAACGGGATCACTAATTATTAACAAGTGAGTCGGTGAAAGTAGCCTGTGTTTCTTGCTTATGCTGTGGTAAATTTCCAATGAAGTGAGCACAAACTAAGCAGTATTTGTGACGCAAGCAATAATGCCAAGAGCCAGAATGGATGTATTGTTCACGCACAAATGTCATCGACTTCGTTTTAATATAAAAATTGACAATGGATGTCAAGAACATAACCTATAAATTATACGTAATCCGCTTATATCAACAAACGAAATGTATTTTGTGACTGGAAAATGGCTCAGTATATACTACGAATTAATAAATTCAATTGATAGTACAGTGTTAATATGTAGGAATGTAGATAATTTTACAATGAGGAAAATATCATTCTATAATACCTACGATGTTAACAATGTTTCCTCAATAAATTAATCAGGTATTGTAATTACAAAGCTATTACATTATAAAGCTATAACTCATCTTGTTGAGATAATTACAACTCGATTTACAGTTTTCAAGCAGTATAAATAGGTACATGGATTTCTAAACAAAATGTTTCATTATCTAATAGACGACCGCTGTAAGTGATAGTTTGCCTCGTTATTTTACCTTGGCGTTACTCAATTCGCCACAAGGAAACCGAATGAGTATACAGTAATATTACTGACTGATAAATGACTCATGTTCCATTTATGTGTCGACGCGACGCGACGAAGCAATGTTGAGGTCATCTACATTTCCAGTAAGCATCATAAGTATAGCATGTATCTATGTATTAATCACAGATGGGTATCAGGTGATATAGCAAGTAGTGATAAAAATTTAAATATAACCCACATAGAATGTCTAAGTATGTATTTTTATACAAACAGTAATTAGAGGTTTAACACGTACATATGCCTTGAATACCAGGCTTTAGGAATATAATAAACCAGATTTGGAATTTACATTGTAATAAGTTTATCATTTAGGTACTTATCCCAATATGGTAGAGGAAGGTTAAATAAGAGGGAGAAAGCTAAATAATGTGGAAAAAAATGGCTGGTGTTAGGGATGGGTCCGTATTCGAGAGACCTTGCTCTCTAGTATTTACTTATTTATTAATCTATAATTATTTAGAAATGAACGTTATGAATTCAATTTAAATGAAGCACTTAGCTGACCAAGTATTACTGAATCGCACCTAGTAGTAAAATAGCACTTATACGGCTTATATCTAACAAAATCGATTCAGATAACAATAATATAAGGTTCACAAAACATTAATTACAAAAACTTCTTTCGGAGTCTATTATGTATTAATATATGAAGAAAATCCTTTGTACCTCTTGTCCCCTGTGTTAAAAAGATTATTTTTCCTATGTTTATTCATTGACGAGTCTTTGACAACAAAACAAACAATCCATCGAACCAATCTCCGTATTACTGAATCGCGCTACAAGTGTAGATCGAGTGTTATAAATAAAAAGAATGAAAAATATGCATATATTAAATGAAAAAAAATTCATTGTTAACGTTCATAAAATTCGCAGAGTGCATTTAGAGTGGATGATTTGTAACTGATTTAATTTCTCTAGACTGATGATAAACGAAATGCTGGTGATTTTCATTCGTCAATGTTAAACAAATATTAGTCTGTGGTTAAATAGTAGGAAAAGTAGGAATAGTCTCTAAGGAATTTATAATATACCTATAATATTACTGCATTTTTTTATTTTATTTATATCATATTAATAACTTAATAATAATACTGATAATATAATCCATTCGCGAATCCCTACCACCAAGCAGGCTGGCTTCTATCTCCTCTTACGACATCCTGTTCTGCCAGCATGGGATTGGGGGTAATATTCTAAGCCGCCCCAATACGGCTAAAATATGTAGGTTAGGTAATTATAGTCGACGATAGGTTCAATAGCAGCGCCCACGACAAAAAAGTTTTCATCTTGTCATGTCCCATCCGATTAAGGTGGACTAATTGGAAATTAATTAATTAATTTTTGCCAGTTAAGAACAAAGCCATGTATCCACTTGTCTGTTTGTTCAACATAGCAACCTTATGACGATATAAACATTTCAAGCTTAATACCATTTATATGCCATCTGTATAATATATTGTCTTATTCCTTGATCACAAGACCAGGATAGAATCACTTAGACCCATGGATAGATAGCCAATAAGCCTACTTCATAAAATCTGACGTCATATTTAATATTCAGCAGGTTAAATTGTGTTCAAGTAGTATTACGAGTAAGTATTTTATCTATGGTTACGAACACCAAAATTAATCGACAAAATGAATGCCGTATTAGAAAATCTACGATTCTATAAACCTCAAAATTGTACAGCACAATCTACATCTCCCATGTCCGAATGGATACACTAATATTATTTTAATTTTAGTCATAATAATTTTAAACACCGCTAAAAGAGATTGTTTCTACTTCGGTTTAAATTATTTCATGATTCTTATCACTTATGATGTTTACAGCTACTATAAACGTTTTGTGTAGTTGGCAATGAAGAGTTAATTCAATAACAAGGTCGAGGGCATAATAAAGAAAGCTTGAGGTCTTTTCAGACGTGCATTATAAAACGTATGTATATTATAGCTATTATGCAGCCGTGGTTTTGTAACAAATTTGTAACAGTTGTAATATAATTTTTATTATACAATTTTTTTGACACAAAGTTGTGTATTTTATACCAATATTTGTTTGAATAAAAAAAAATGTATCGATTGAAGGGGTAATGATGAGGCTGAGTGTTATTTTTCTTTTGCTTCTATGCATTATAAAACTTATGTGACGCGTATAATCTGACAAGTTGACCACAGAGTACATTAGTATAAACTGAAAAATTTGACTCATCTGATAAGCAGTCAAAGCTACTGTCAGTTTTGACATTTTAGAAGATTTTATTTTATTTCCTACGGTACCATAAATTAGGAAATATTTGGGAATGGCTGATAGAATCCTGAATTTATGAATGCTTTCGTTGAAAATTACTTCAGTTGGAACTTTTTACTTCTGTTATGAAATGCGTATATATTTTCATGAGCAAAACAAATAGTTTTTAATGTACTGATAAACTTACGTGCGCCAAGGTAGGTATTAAAAAATTATTTATATTGTACAATTTGTAGCTATTTGTGAATTTTCACATCAAAACAGTTCGTGATACCACGAAATCGTCGATTTGGATCATCTATTTCCATTGTAGTTACACTCAAATTATAACCATTTATGCCTGCTTGTTATATGTTTTGAAATATATATTTTTTTAAATTCTAGTGTCCTATACTAAAATAATTACCTTAATCTCAATATTATGTCCATAGAAGCTGCTAAAAATATAATACACAACATGTATTATTAAAGGCAAATGCGTAAATTAACTAAAAATTTCACCCATAAAACTTTCCTTTTTTGTAATTATATTTTGTAAAATAGAACATGAGAACATGCTTTGTTTGTAAGACTAGCTATTATTCTTGCTTCATGTATAATATTACACTAGTGACCTGCCCTGACTTCATCTGGTTGAACAAACACTTATGTTATTTAAACATATTTCTATATCATATTCCTCGTAACCTCCCAACAGAGTATAACAGTGGATATCATTAAGCTAATTTATATACCCTAAGTCCATCTGAAATAATCTGCTTTTCTGATAGTAATAGCATTTTCCAAATAGTTGACATGATTCTGGAGATTATTTTCTGCATACACACAATTACAAAATTGTGACTCTTTATATTAAAATTCAAAACATTTATGGATGGATTTTTGGATAGGATAAGACTTCCAATTTTAAATTAAATTCATATATAGCAAGTTTTTTACGGTCTGATTCTCTATGATTTTAATCTCTTCTAGGTTTGAGTGAGATTGAAATCCACAGAGATTTGACAAACTTAACAAACCTTACAGAAGATGATACCTAACATATTGATAGTCCTTACAATGTTATCACAAAGACAAGTATAATAAACTAGATATAATGTCAGACTATTAAAAAAATAACAGTAATTTATAACACATATTTAAAAAGACACATATTTAGACTTAAAAGTACAAAATAGTCTTATATTATATTATATAAAATAGTCTTATAATTAAAAAATGCATAGAAAGACAAAAATGCAGGGCTTTTTCTTTATGTGAATGGCAACCTAAACCCTGTATATATAGAATCAAAATAATTTTACCGTGTTTGACTGAGTCTTATAACCAGGGTTAAAGAATCAATTATCTACAGTGTTTACTGCTTCTTTCTTGACCAACATTGCTTTGTAATGCCTTTAATTTTATAAATCCATGAGCAGCATTGTTTGCTTATTATCAGGTGGTCCATTGGCATATTTCTTGGATTTTGACATAAAGAACCAATATCTTACTCTTTCTTCCTCCCTGTTTTTTCACATTAACAAGCAATTTGAATGATGTTAAAAATCATAAGTCACAAACCCATGGGGAAATTTATTTAAAACCAATTACAAATGCCACATTACCAGAAACAAACTTAAAATTTACAGTAAAGAAATTAGTGAACTAACCCAAATATAGAACTTTGAAGTCTTTCAAGCAAGACTATGTCAATAAAATACATTGATCAGAAAGAGATGACATTTACTGGCTCACCTATCCCCATTTAGTGGCTCAGTAGTATAAAGGCAATAATTGATGTAGTTTGAATCCAAATTCATAATACTCAATTTCAAAAATATATACTATTATTCAAGTTTTGATCATTCATGATCAGCAGTCATTACTCCTGCTAACAATGAAAGTTATACACACCTATTAAATATTTGCTTTCTGATTACCATGTTATAATTGACTAAGATAATGATAGAAGACAATATCACCTGTGCTGAAATGGAAAAATACAATTATTAATATTAGTCATATTCAACAGCAAAGACTAATGTCCATTAATTATAACACACTAAAAATAGTTGATAGTTATTGAAACAGAGTGGTAGTTAGCTGTCCCAGTAAAGAATCCTACCATCATGCATGAATACTGTTAACATTAAACCTGGTGATACAAAGTGCAATAACCTACATCAGGTGGCACTGAGTCCATTGTCTTATCTGTTCATCGAATTGCAACATGATCAGGAGAAGTTGGATTGGAGTGAATGAATTGAGCTGCTTACCCTAAATTGGAGTAATAAATTAAAATTATTCATAATCAATATATAGCACAGTAATGTTAGGTGGAGTAGCTAGTGTGGTTAATATTATTTTATGTTTCAGCTGTCAAACCTACAATCATGTCGAACAAAGCACTCACTCTTGGCCAGCGCGTGATGGTTGTAGGGAAGGATGTGAAGGGGTCTGTAGCATATGTTGGACATCCAACTTTTGCGAGCGGCAAGTGGATTGGTATTATCTTGGATGAGCCTAAGGGGAAGAATAATGGAACTATTCGTGGTCATGCTTATTTTACAGTAAGCTTTTTAACTATTTGCACCTGATGATTACATTTTCCTTTAAAGGCAAAACAGAAGTGTGGCTCTTGAAACAGCTATGGCCTACATGTTTAAAGCGTCAAATGCCAACTTCATTGTGTTGGTCAGTGCTTCCCAACCCTTTTTTCGCTCCCATACCCCTTAATAAAATTATTTATTTATGAGTACCCCTCCTCAAATAACTCCATACCTACTAATAATAATGTGTGTAGTTTCTCTCAAGGTCTAGCATCTTAGCAAATTATTAGTTATAAACTTTGCAGTTAAAACTTGTAGAGTCTACTACCCTGATGATGCTCTGTTTCAGAGCGAAACATGTGTTGGTATAGAAATATATACCATTATACATTGTGTTTGCAAATTGTTGCAAAGTAAATTAATACAAATTTAATTATAAGGTTCATTTTAAACTACATATTGTAGACAATACATTATAATAATGTTTACATATAAGTTAACAGCTTTAACTTCTCAGTATTTCCACTATTATCAATATAATTTTCATGTACCCTCAAGGGTATGTGTAGCACAGGTTAGGAATCACTGGTGCCGGTGGAAACCAGCAGATTATTTCTGTTTTAAAAAAAAGAATCAACATATCCAAATTCAGTTTGTATCCATGATTCATACTGTCAAAGTCCATCTCAGTTTTGCATGAGCAATCCATCTGTATTTGGATTGAGGGTGGTTGAATATTCATGGTCCTGTGTCATTAAGTGATATTTTATTTGAAGTTGTATTGCTTATAAGGGACAATAATCAATGTGAAGATACATCTGGCTGAAGGAAGGACATGAAGGGCTATGATCGAATAAATATTATAATATAAGTGTTCTTCATAACAAGCCATCTACTTTACAAGTTTTCTTTTTACTTATAATTTTTTGCTCTAAAAAATTGCCGAAAGCAATTGATACTTGAACATAAAATATGTTGTTTTTAAACTTGGATTGGTATGAGAATTCAGTTTTATGATTAATCAACCGAGTCAATAATCAATTGACCAAATCAAAAAAGGATCTGAAAGCAAGGTCAGTTTCATTTGTAATTAGGAAAACTTAACAGGAAACAATATTTTCAGTGTGAAGAAAATTATGGAGTGTTCGTCCGTCAGACGCAAATACAACTCCTGGATGGTGAGGACAATCCGATGGAGACTTCTATGACCACTTCTACAGAAGAGTCCAGACCGACTCCTACTAATCGGAGACTGAGCAGGTAATGTTGAACTCAAAGATTATATTTCATTCATATATTTGGTTTTTATAACAAATTTACCTGATGTGGTTGTGATAGTATTGCAAGCCTGATTAGAAAACTGAAAACCATGGCCATATTGTATACAAATAAAAAAAAAGGGATAGCTTTAAGAAAGCTTTGTGTTATCTGTCACCAAATTAATAAACTGTCAAAACAAAAAGTTGTCTTTCTGTGTTTGTTTGAGTAATTTTTTGTTTAAATACTGTACATATTATATTAAGCCAAATAAAATAAACAAGACCATAACCATGGGAGAAGGATACAATAAAAGTGTGTATGGAGGTTGTGTAGGAGGATGTCCGATGAAGACAGTGTCGCCTTGGTTTTTGTTTTTCTTATTAGATTTTAACATATAATTGTTATTATTATAATTACAATAGAGTTTATGATCCCAGTTATCGTTTAATATTGTTGTAATATAACATCACAAAAATTTGTTGTTGAATTAGATATAGCTTTTGAATTTTTCATAAAAAAATCATATTTTAAAAGTCCTATATCAAGTAATCATTATCTTAATTATTTTCATAGCTTTAACGTGTTGAAATAACATCCACAATAATAGATAATTAATAATATACTGATATATCTTGTTATTGAAAATTGATGTGTGTATATAGAAGTATTACACCGAAGCTGTCACTCTCAGAATTCACACAACACAGAGCTTCTTCAAGAAACAAAGGGTATATACAGTAATTTTATATTTTAATGTGTGGGTATTAAAAACTAGGCACATATTAATATAGAGATTTTTAATTTAGTATGTAGTGTAATGTTTTGCTAATACTGATTTAGGTTCTCTTAGGCTATTGCTAATGGAACAATTATGATTATAATAATTTATACAGCTACACATCCGTACTGGGACTCTGTGTGTAGCAGGTGGCGTGGCATACACAAATGTGACATAACACATAGTTGTGACACGAGAACAAATATTTATCTATGACACAAATGTCACCACCAATTGGACTTACTGTAGTATTTAAGTGTGAATTTAGTAAAATAATGTTGAATATTATTAACATTTATATTTATTTTTAAGCTATCAGTTCTTTATTGTAACAAGTTAATATTAGGTGTTAATGTAGGCATTCTCTACCTACACTTTATACAGATTTTAGATAAAAAAAAATTGGTGCAATCAAAAGTTAACAAGCTGGAAGCTATGTTTATAGGATATCTTGATATTATTTTGAAGTAGGTGCCGTTTAATAATACCGAATAAAATTTAATTCGATTAGCCGCTCACTGAAAGCAACTGACAGGTTGTATTTTAGTGCAGTTTAATTAAGTCATTTACATAATAACAAAATAATAGAGATGTCAGAATGTTTGATTGATGCTAAAAATAAGTACTTATGCTAGAAAAGTTTACTAGACAATTGATACAAAAATTATAGACAAAATATACGAGTATATTTGTTTGATTTAATTTTCGTGGTACATCGCTAGCTTTGCTATAAAACAGTTTTAAGTATCATGACATTCAAAGTTTAATTACTGCGAGGTTTTCTGCTGTGCAGCAATGAGCCCCATTTTTCTTCTCAGTTCAGAAGGTGTTGTGACCAGCCCCATTCATAAATGATGCAGTCGTGTTGTTAATACACCCGTTTTAGACTACAAATATACCTGCAGTTATAATTGGGTTCGCCCCTCATAATGTATATTCGATATGCAAAATCGATATTTCGACGCAGTTACATCGCATAAATATTTACGGCGTACAATTTACATATCATGAGTACTCCTTTCATATTGACAATTATTTGAGGTCAGATATAGTGATTCTTTGGACAAAATTATGTGAGCTACATACTCATAATGCCCGTGGTTATGCTGTATGGTTAACTCGTGTGCAATATTTTTTAACTGTAACGGGTACTCGAGTCTTTTTTATAATCTATTACGAAAAATATCGACTTAATTCGTTACATTTGAAAAATATATAACGCTCGTGTTGACATATTATTATGTTTAAATGAAAGTCCAATTCTTATCTATAAATTTTGAGGAAATTTTGTATTCAAAATAAATTGTTAATTTATAGGAAATAAAAAATAAACAGAGCAATAATATTACATGATACAATAGTATAATATCTTATGTTTAATGTATTAATACTTTTTGCATTTTTATAAATAACATAATATTTGAATTCGTCATTTGTAAGGTGGCCTAGTTAATAGTTCTAAAATAGATGTTTGATTTCAAAATCGGTCGAGCTAACACACAGAACATAGAATCACATTTTGTAACTGTAACTGTATTTCTTAACATAACTAGTAATCAAAATAATGCCAATGTAGTCATCACTGACATTAAATACATTATTCTCATGACGATTATATAGACTTCCATAATGTGAGGTGTATGCGTTGTGTTGGTAAAGAAAGATTTGTGTTCAAAAAATTATTATTTTTTTAATCTATACGACCGAAGCATTATCCTCAGTTTTTCTAAAAGAGAGTTGAAAGATTAAAGATTTTTTTTAAACTCATATCTTAATTAAAGCACTTATCGATTCTAATCTTTAGAATTAACCACTATTTTAAAATTTAAAATGTGTTAGATAGTACTATCTGTCAAAAATGTTGGCACTGTCAAATAATGTTTTGAAAATGGAACTAAAGCATGGAAGTAATTTGTTACAAAATGTTAAAATATATAAACAAGAATTTTTCGATTCTCTTCATATTATTGTTTTTCGAAGTAAGTGCATACATAAATACTTTTTTTATGTTTAATGTGACATTCGACAGTATTATGTATGTACAGACTAACAAAACCATAGAGTATCATAGAGTGTCCTAACTCATAGTGTTTTTTTCTCGCTAGTATAACAGTGGCCCAGAGGTCTAGACCGACCACGTGAGTACTAGATACAAAATGTAGTTGCACCGCTTATGAGCTTTTGCACTGTAGATTTACTATGTTTTAATTGTAATTTAAACTTTTTCTATGCTGTTAATTGGAACAGAGTTGTCGACATCGAGCAATGAAAGGGGGGATCTAGTTATGTTGGAGAGTTAAATGATAATAAATCAAGTTATGTTAAATTTACTACCTTATAATAATCTTGAACAGTTTAAAGATGATTTAAACGACCAACAGCGGTGGTCGTAGCATTAATCATATAACGTTTATGTCGGCTTAAAGTGATATACCTAATGTAATGTATTGTGTTGTCTATGGACAGACATAAACATGCTTCATGTTTTTCTTTACACTGTGGTATTCCGATGGAGAATATTTTTTCTGTTGAAAGTTAGAAATACATATAAGTGTATAATTTTTCATTTTACTAGATAATTAATTTTAAATCGACCTTACAGTAACTATATATGTTATCGATGCTTATAAAGTGTTCTGAATTGGTCTTGTTTTCTTACGAACGACGCATATAAGAGAAATAAATTGTGTTTGATATATGTAGAAAATAATTAAATTCATAGTTCCAATTCACAGCAAAGAAAAAGAAATGAGTGTAATTTTTTTTTTACTATCAAGGGTACATGTATGTACAGCATTAGGTATGTTGTGTTTTAGGCGTAAGGTTTAAAATAACTTGTGATAACCATGAAGTTAATATAACCGCAATTAAAACTTTAAGTATGTCATAATGTAACCGACGTAAATTTAGTGATTGTTGGTTATTAGTAGAAACAAAACAAGATACATTTTTGAATGGCGTGAATTTGATGCATCGCCAAATGACGAGATTTGATGTGAGAAATTCACACAGATTTAAATCGATACAATTCAATAAAAGTGATTTTTGTCAGATGTGTTGGTCTACTTAAGGATGGATTGTATTTAAAAAGAAATAGCCTCTACGGTTATCTATTTTTTCAGAGGTTATTTTAAATAAATGTTTCTTCAATTCTTATTATTAGCTTACACTCTTCCTATATATATTGTTAGCGGTCCCGCCCGACTTCGTTCGGGTTGGACTATTAATAATAATATACACATATATTCATTAGGTTAACTGACATTTTATAAAGCCTATCAGCTGCGCAATCGCGTGTTGTCATAACATACCAATTTTCACGAGGATCGGTCAGGCAGTTTTAGAGTTCTCTTAAGACACACAAAAATCTCAATAGATTAATATAGTAGTATAGATAGATATACGAGTATCTTGTTGAAATTTTCAACTGTTATTAAAATACTTTTTATTCATCCACTCAAGTCAGGATCAGAAACAGGATATAAATGTATATGCATATTTATATTAACTGTAATTATTTAATAAAAAGTAACTAAAATAGTATGGATATGGTTCCTAGTAATTCTGTTATGTCCACTGTTTTCCATATATCTGTGAGGCCGTAAACAATAGTATAAGAAGACTAATTTTATAGCCGACGAAAAGCTACCAACCTGTAACTGTAAAGCGTCTTATGCATACGACGCTATGTTACACGCGAAATTAAGTTACAGACGAAATTAAGTCAGGTACGAAATAAAGTTATATAAGGTAGGAGTTGCAGTGATTTAAAAGATATGTTGTCTTTTTTTTATTGATGTGTTTCATTAACTCGTATATTTGGCGATAATTAAAATGTCAAACACTAGTATTTAAATAAATTTTCGTTGGTTACCGGTTAGTTTTCTGTTGTGTTAATATAACTCTTCAGTGTTATTAACTTTGAGAAGTCCGATAATTATTATTTTAAGTCCTTGTTTCACTGACTGACCTGTTCCCTTCAAAGGCAAAATTGTTATGTTGGAAATAAATATATGCTCACAATCTTGTACTCACTGGGATTCTCTGTGTTGTAGTGGTTTGGCTACACGCAATTAAGATCTAACGAAGACACGAGAACAAAGATTTGTCTGTAACATAAGTGTCTACCGGGAATGAAAGCCCAGACCCTTCACTTGGCAACCAACGTTACCGGCTATTGAACGATTGGATTTGCTAATAAATATCGTTTTTAGGCATTAAGTTTAGACTAGCCAGTTGCAAAATCTTATGGTAATTGGCTTCGGGATATTTGGATGCGACGCCCGCAGCTATACTGGCGATTGCTTGAAGCGCTTTGAGTTCGTAATATTTTAGTAAAAACCTATTTTGTTTTACGTAAATGACAATTATTAAAATTGTATAAACTTAAAGGCCATCACTGCAAGGGTGTTTGGGAAAGATGTGCGCGGCTGGGGCTTGCAGCTTTTGTTATGGGCTGCAGTACCGTTAACACCAGATGGACTGCATCACCTCTGCTAGTACTAAAAGACAATATTATATATAATATATTTACTCCAACGACCACAGACTGGCCGAACTGTTATGAGATTTGAGAGCTTCTATCACTGTCTGGGCTCTAACGGGTATTTATTTTATTTTACAATTTAATAGAATATTTTATGGTCCGACAGTGAAACGTTGACTTAACAATAATAATTTACATAAATTATTTATATATACTTACATAAGTAACACAGCTTTTTGTTTGATGGTGAAAAATAAAGCAATTTATTGCTTTGTCAAAGAACCTATACCAATTGTCTTCAACGTGATAATTCTTCGAATCAAATTTACAAAAGGCTTTTACTTACAAAAATTGGTAAAAGTCTTTTGCGAGGTTTATTTTGTAATAAATGTTTTTGTTGATTCATCTGTCTCGAAGGAGCAGAATTTGAAAATTAACATATTACACTTAAGAGCTTAGTAAAGTACACTATGATTGAATCAGAATAATTTTATAGTCATTAAAATGGTTTGAAATATAATGATCTTAAAATAAAACGGAATGAAACCATTGTGTAAGGATTTTTTTCCAAAGACATCACAAAAAGCTGTTGTTACGCTCGCGCCTAGATCACAACAAACTGTTTTTAAAACCATCGGTGGGCGATGCAGTGTTACTCATACGTGTTATCTCATCTCCAGACAAATGTGTATTTTAACATATCACGTACTAACACTGTAATTCGATGAAGGGTCCGACGGAAGGCGTCGCCGGCGCAGACGAAAGCCGGGACTTTGTCAATGTCGAGGTAAAATGTAATATAGTTTATGAGTTTATGGCCATGTGTACGAGGTTGCCGGATGCAGTCAAAATGCCTGTCTGTTAACGGTTGGTGTTCCTTTACGCCGAGAACGGGCCATACGCGGTATAAGGGGGATAACACACTTGTACGCTTGGCTCGACTGACTGACTGCGTGCAGGCAGGGTCCAACAGATTAATCGCGGGAATTCCCGCTGGAACAACCGGGTGCTTCTATCTTCTGGGAGACACTGGTTCTCCCGAATTTAAGACCGAGTAAAAAGGTGACTTGGGATCTGTAAATCCCACGCACCATCTTTGGAGTTTCATTTACATTCGATTGTAATTTCTTTTTATTATACGCTCTAAATAAGGTATTTTGGAGTTAGCCTTCGATTCTCAGCGGAAAACTTCATCCATACATCCATGAATAGTTGCCCCAAAACAGTTTTCTCATACGATTATCACGCGCACTGAAATATATTCTGAACACAATCCTTTCCGTCTGGTTGATATATCTAGTGCAATATCGAGAAAATGATTGTCTGTAATGCTTAACGAAAGAAAGGACAGAATGCGCCCGCACTGCCCCCGCGTCTCGGACGTGCCTTGCCCGCACCTCTTAGGTATATCTCGCGCCAAACCATCCGGCAACCTTGTACGTAGTATACTATATGTGGCTGTAAATAATTTATTAGCCTTGAATATCATATATAGATGTTGTAGCATAAATTATATGAATTATAATTTTATAAAACTGCTAATATTCTTAATTTGTTTTGGTAAACTCGGTAAGTGTACTGCACGGGAAATATCAAGAATAGATAACGAATGTGATCAGCCGACTTTGTGTAAATGCTTTTTTTTTCGTACGAATCTAATGTTTATAAAAAGTATTAGGTATATGTTACTATTAGGAGATATTAGCATTACAAGCATTGATATATAAGCGTGCTTCCATCTCGACCGAAACTTGTCGATGAATCCTATGGTGTTGTGGACGTCCAGGGGTCGCGCTGTCCATTTACCATCGGGTGGTCATTTTGACTATTGACATAATATTTATATGTACAGTGACATCACTGGGGAAAATATAAACAATTGCCAGGTGTTAGGAGGTTTTGCACTTATCAAAATTTAAAAAGTTTTCTATGAAATTAATTATTACACTATGCGTTCGATTTGCGATGATAACCAGTAAGTACAGGGTAGTTATTCATTATTCATAACAACATCGCACTAGCCGAATGACTCGAAGCCAGTCGGAAAGCCATGAGGGGATAGCCGTATTTCTTGATGTCGCACATCTGTAGAGTGTACAGAGCAGTGGACTGTGTTCAATAAAAGGTTTCCTTGCTTAGCAGACTTTCCTTTGTTCTCAGCGAACACAAATTGCCTTAATTCTAATCACTCTTACATACTAAAAAAACATCAACATGTTACTACAGTACTACTTACAATACTAGTTAACAGAATCTATCTGATTACATTCCAATTAAAATGATTCGAGTTTATTCTGGATTCATCCGGATTTTTCCCAATGTAACATATACCTGTCTCTATTTAACAGGCTTTTTCCCTTACATTCTGCAGTCCTATTCTAACATAATGGCCTCTTTGTCTTACAGCTATAGGCGAAGTTTGGACATTATTTGCTAGTTCATTACATTATTTACTAGTTGAATTAAAAACTAAATTAGTTTCCAACATCCATAACAGACATGTATCGTGTATGTTATCTTGTATTGCACACAGTGTTGTCCCCGGATTGTGTTCCAAGCGCTACTTATTGTGTAGAACATACACACTCACACACACTTTATTGTGTAGAAGAAGCGGGATAAGAAATTCTTGTGCAAACATTTTAAATAATATGGATTAATTAAAGTCATCTAACGGACCTAAGAGGGACCGGATGCATTGCTGCTAATTTCTACGCGTCTTTGTCATTAATATCAACTATACTTTAGTATCCCGTGCCTATGAGTTGTATACTTTTCTTGAATATTTTCCCAAGATAGTCATGAAAAAACTTGGAAGTTTTTACCTAATTGTGCACCATACTCATATCCTGTGCGCACGGTGTACGTTATATGTTTAAATTACCTTTTTGGCATACACATACATGTGCACAAAATTGGTGACACCAACGAGATCGAAGCGTGAAAACTGTGTGGTCACGGACCCGATTACAACACAAGACGCTTTGACCACATACGCGCTTAATGTTCACCAAAGTTTGACAATAAAAAAAACGCTGTGTTGATACCTTATCTTACAAATAGGAAGTCGGTATTATCGTAGCACTCAGTTTTCGGTAATATCAATACATCTATCAATAAGCAACTGTAGTTCTTTTTAACGTACAATATGTTAGCGCATATAGCACTTCTTTATTTTCTATTGTTATGGTAGAAACGATCTAATGATGCCATGGCAACACAGCGTACGGGTAACGCTTTTTGTTATCGCACGTCGTGCAATGTAAGTACGCTTGCGATATACAGCAACACAAAGACCTGTAGTTTAGTCCGGCTCCTTTAGACAACTTGTAAGTGTTTTTAATTTTACAAAGCCGTGTTTTAATTGGCGAGTCCAAACTAAAGCTGAGGTTTAAATGTTGTCGTTTCGAGCTCGGCAAGAGCTGAGTAGAATTTCGTACGCTCGCCACAAAATCACGGCGTCATCAATGTTTCTTGAAAGCACTTTGTTGATATAGGTTTCTCGGATGCGCAGGCGCAGGCGCAAGGCGGGGCGCGGCGAGGCCCGGCTGCTGCTAAGCAACGTTCTACCTCTTTTATAAAATTATGTATCACTTATGTCTGTACTGATTACACTGGATGAAAAAATTGATAGTTTTATAAAATGGAGTTTCGATGCGACATCAGCGCCACAGCGGGGCAGAGGAGAAACTAAACCCTTGTTTGCTTCGTATTAGTGCCATCGGTTTACTGATACTCTGATATCATAAATGTACTCATCATCATCTGCCTTATCTTCTCCTATTATCTGGGGGCGGCACAATTTGTCTCTTTCTCGCATTCGTCACCTGTCATATTTATGTGTACTCCCATCTCATTCATATATCACTCCTAATACAATCCATCCACTGTTTCTTGGGCCTTCCTCTCGCTCTAACATATCATAACTGTACTATTGCCTCTTAGTCGCTATTCGATTAGAGTCAAAAGGGTGTCAATCAAGTACGCACATAAATGTTCAATGGTAGCTAATCCAGTCTGTTTATGTTATTGAAATGGGTTCTTTGTATTCAAGACTCTTTGTAGATTACCTCGTTAGTGCGTCGTCCATGCTTTATTGCCGGATTGTGTGAACCTATTAGAAAATTTGATTTTGCCCCGCCCTGCGCCTTCGATTCCATTTGTAGCGCACCCTGTATAAATTACGCTTTTTTTATTGTATCCGCTTTATTTTACTGTATATAGAGACACTTTCTCAAAGAGATTTTAAAAGGAGTGGTTGGCTCCCAGCTCGCGCACTTCGCTCGCGAGCAGCCGTCAGTCCCTGACGTCGTATGTGTCCCCCACCGCCGAGCGTGCAGCCTCGCCGGACTTGACCAAGAGAGCGTCCTTTGTGGAGGTGCGTTGCTTTTTCCTTCCTATATGTAGATTCAGTTGTCGGTGATCTTCTCTGCTAGTCCAAAGTTACCAACAGGACTGATCGCCGGAACCTCGTCATTAATAAGTAGGGTGCATCGACAAGGAAGTTTTCTGGGACGTATTAAAATGTTTTTTGCATAAATTATGTTTGAACCATCGCTCGACAGACGGGGTTCGTGGAAACCCTTACGCCTCAGTACACGCCGGGCCAGAGCATCACGTCTCCTCAGATCGGGTCTTCGGCCGAGGATAAGCTAGCCAACATGCAGGCGCAACAGGAGGTAAGGAATTTCTATATGTTGTGACAGACGACGCTGCAATTATATTCCTGGATTCGTAGTGGGGTGTAAGACTTCATACAGTTCGTCTACAGCGAAATTATTAAATTACATAAATATCACACGTCACCAATATATCAGTCCGAATCTACACGATTAAATAATTTTTAATCGTTCGGTGAAGGAAAACATCGATCTGCTGATCTAGCTGAGGATTCTTCATAATGTTCTCAAAGGTGTGTGAAATCTGCCTGTGACTACCTGATCATAGCGGACTGTGGCCTTTGGAAATTTTCAGTTTCCAGACGTTTCCAGGCCTCAAGAGTAGAGTACTACGAGTGTTCGAAGTTATTGCGCGACTTACACAGGCAATCTCATTGCGGTTATCTTTGGCCGTAGGTCATCTTTTCATATGATTCGGAGAACGATCCTTTGAAAAACGTTTTACCGAATGAACGGAGTATCGAATCACGTTTTTACGAACAGACATTCTTTTGGTAAAGTGTAGATCTGATGAACTAAATCTTATTCGAAGAAAGTGTAGTGCAAATGAATCGATTTGCAAAAATCGTAAAGTCGAATGTTCATAGTTTGAATTAATCGAATTTTGTGTCTAACCTAAACAACAGATCCGTTTGTGTAAATGTTCTAACAACAATTGCACGTTGCAAGATCGCTAACCTGAAGATCGAGGTGGAAGATCTGAAGGAGAAGCTTGAGACACTGAAGGTGCGCCGCGCCGAGGACCGCGAGAAGCTGCGCGAGCTGGAGCGGCTGCGGCTGCAGCTGGAGCAGGCCAACGAGTTCAAGACCAAGATCATGGAGTCGCAGGCGCAGCTGCAGCGCGACCTGCAACGCGCCAAGCAGGAGGTGAGCTATAATTAATCGTGCCACCAGTATGACGTTGCTAGGTGGCGCTACTAGTATATCTGTGATAGATGGCGCCACTTGTAATTTCAAACTTTTGGCAGGGATCCGGCATTTTGTCTGCTCCTCCATTCATCAGAGTCGTCGTATAGTTAGTTTACTCAGTGTTTTATAGTAATAAGTAACGCCCTGAAAAATTAAACGTTGCATTTTTAATAAACATTAAAGGCAGACATTATAAGAAATATATATTTTAAGTATTATATTACTTACCAGGTATATAAGTATGTCATGTACAACTAAAGGCAGTTAAAAACCTTATTATAAGATTGATGGATGCAGTATGTTATGCACTTATTATTATTGCTTTTTAGTATTAATGATATTTTCCAGGATCTATTTTCTGCAAGTGACCCAAAGCGGGGGACGTACTGAAAAATCAGCGTCGCGGTTGCGTCACGTAATTATTTAATAAAAAGTAACTAAAATATTTTTGTGACCTAAGTAGGAATTGATTTTAAATCTATTTTTTATAGTATTTGTTTTGTTATCACTGCCCCAACTTCAGTTTGGTTCTTAGTCTAAATGCGGTGACCACAAATATAACGCTAACGAAGCAGCACACAAATGCAATTAGGCATAATCAATCGATAAAATCGAAAGGGGAGTCACGCATGTGTATGTATGTGTGTGTGTGTGGTGCAGATCCGCGACGCGCAGGAAGCCCTCGAGCAGCACAACGACGAGACGGCGGAGCTGCAGGAGGCGGCCGAGATGGCCGCGCTCGACAAAGAGATGGCGGAGGAGCGCGCCGAGGCGCTGCAGCTGGAGCTGGAGCAGTGCCGCGACAAGCTGGAGGAGGCCACGCTCGACCTGCAGCTGATGCGCGCCGAGATGGAGGCCGGCGGGAACATACGTGAGTCGCTCGTTTTGTTCGCGTGCGCGTGACAATGGACACGCGCGTCTCGTCTGTAAGATAAGCTAGCTGTGACAACAGGAGAGCTGGTCGTGGGAATATGAATAATGATTTATTTAATACATTACAATTACATAATAATTCCAATACAACATTTTGAAAAGTTAATATCGTTAGGTGGGGTCCACTGAAAGTTTTGCGTAACTCGTTGATAAAATAATTCACATGTAAAGTAATATATTTACTGCTTTTCAACACGTTTTCATTCCGTCAAACTATATTTGAAAATTTGATGATTATTAATCTACTAAGGGCATATTTTTCACGTGCTGGTTGAAAGCTGTCCCGCCGTCTTCCGCCACCTTAAATGTCATTTATCTCATCAAATCTTTAATTTTTGGGGAAATAAAGAGATCGCATGGTCTGGATTGCGTGTAGGATGGATCATTAGCTCTACCTGTTCAGAAGCCAAAAATGACTGTCCTTTTTGCGTTGTGCGCCCAAGCATTGTCATGGTGCAATAGGATGCGACTTCTTGGTCTATTATGGTTATAAAGCCACCGGGCAATCAAATGGCGGTGTACCACCCAGCATTAACCGTTGGAGCCGTCCGAGAAAAAAAAATGCAATTTTTTTTGCCTACATTTCTCGCCTGTCTCCGTTATTGTTGTATTATTACATATGTATTGTTGGTTCCTTTGTTTGTGACACGTAACAACATATCCATGTTTCAACTCCTGTCACAAGTCGTCCAGAGCATTGGAACGCCCTTGATCGTATTTCGACAACACTTGTTCACACCTATCAACACGAGTCCGTTGTTGTTCTGCGGCGAGTTCACGAGGAATCCAGCGGCAACAGAGTTTTGTGACTTAGATGTTGATGTAAGATTTTTTGAATTTGCTTCAATCCTCAAATGTCCTCTCGACTTTCCTCATAGGTGATTTTCTTCCGGTTTTCTTCAATTGGTTGCCTGCCAGCAGCCACATTTTCCTTTGTGATCGCAGTTGAGGGTCGACCTTCACGAAATCCATCATGGAGAGTAACACGGCCCAGTAAAAGAGCAGTCAGTGCACTCATGCAGAGTCAGTGAACTTTTAAAATCATGAAAAATTATTCCCCCTAAAATCTTTTCGCGTTAATTCAATATTGCTACGGGCAAGCAACTTGAACTTTTGATAAAAAAAAAATTTAAACTGCTATTTCCCGCCAATTTTTTTGAATTCAATGATCGAGTTTCTTATGTCTAAATAAATATAACATTCGAAATTCAAACATTTATGCGCGGCCAGCAGCGCGGAACTTTCAGTGTGCCCTGTGTATAAATCCCTTGCAATTCATAGATAACGATAAATTGAAATGACATTAGCTTTTACATCTCTCATTTGAATGTAACGCTCTGTTGTATTCGCCAAAGTGTCCGCACTTTACACTGAAGCCGCTTTGATTTGTTGAATGTTGATTTATTTTAATTTTTAATTGTGTTTTATTTTATTTTTTATTATGTTACATACTTATGACGTCCATGTAATATGTGTGTAGAGCTGTATTATTTTATGTTTTTATATACTGTCATGGAAAAAACGAACATTTTCATCGCAGTCCTCAAAAACAACAGGAGGACAGTGGTCTTCGAATAGGATAATTTGGTTTGAAGGTGATGCCTGGTTTTCGTGGGATGCAGTGGCCATAAATGTAAAAGTAGATAGAATTCGTGCCCCCACTAAATCTTATTGAACACACGTGTGAATACAGGTAGAACAAATCCAGACTTGCCGCACCTTGATGGTTAGTGAAGTTCTGTTCTCTTTGAAAATAACTAACACAGTATGCATGTACCTACTTTACATCATATTCGTATCCGTTGATTTAATTACCGAAACATTAAAAAAATATCTTTTAAACCACAAACGGTTGCTTGGATAAAAAAAGCATACAAAGGTAATTTGGAAGTGATCTTGAAGAAATAAAGTGTCTCTTTGTATATATTGAAACGCCCGCCTTTTTGTATGTATACGGCTTTTGTTTTAGACATACGGATGAACAAATTTACATACATACAGGCAGACGACTCTTACTGAACTGATAAAAGTTTTCCAATTATAGCGTTCCCTTTAACATCGGTCGTGGTTTTGATGGAATCAGTTTGTCACAGTTTTCGTAGACCCGTCGGTAAGGCGTACGGTGTGGCAGCGGTGTACGAACCTAGAATGGGCCATCGCTTTCAGTGCGGAACGCAAAACCCACACCAACTAAATATTGCATTATGTCGGCGGGGTTGTCGCGAGACACTGAGTAATATTATATTAAAATATACATCATTATATTGTGGGCGGTGTTATATTGCAATAAAC